>BMAW01109585.1:214225-260523 GCA_019974015.1 Nephila pilipes | reverse complement strand
CCTAAGTTTAAAAAATATTCTAATGAAAATTAGCCAAAAGTTTACTTAAATACTATTATACATAATAAGCCATTAATCAAGTATTACAACCAATTTAAAAATCAAATAATCTAAGACATCGCAGCGAAAATCAAGAGAAAAGAATAAAAGTAAAACAAAAAAAAAAAAAAAAAAATGCAGATTTTGTACTTAATACTATTCAATACTTTAGAGTGGAAAATGAGTTTTTATTCCCGTATAACGGATTTATCCATCACAACGTAAGTGAATTACATTCTGCCAAGATGGTATGAAACCAAAAGTTAAGTAGAAATACCATTTCAGAACAACAATTCAACCGTAGGAAAAAAGGTAGGTAACAAATTCATTTCAACCGAAGTAAATTAATGTAATTCATGAAAAATCATTTGTTCATATTTAAAAACACTATTAAATAATTTTAACTTTTATATATACAAAAATTTTAAAAATTACAGATTATTAATTCGAAAACATTTTTAAAATTTACTTAGAATAAACAACTAAAATACTTCTTAATTAAAAGAAAAACTAAATTATTAAAAGCGTAACCAAAAATAAAATTAAAAGCTTAAAAAAAACCATTAATTAGTTCCAACCATCACAATTTAGTGAATTACTTTATAACAAGATGGTATAAAACCAAAAATTAAGAAGAAATTCACAAAATATCTCAATAATTCTGCAAATATCGAACCAGAACACTGCTGGATCACTGGAAAATCATTAAAAATGACGCATATAAATAGCTACAACTATGTGTTATTGTATGTAATTTAAAACAGATCTTGCAAATAAAGTGTCAAATACACGAAATATCTCAAACTACAATATATATATATATATTATATATATATATATATATATATATTATATATATATATATAATAACTTATATATAACATCGATCAATAACTCCCGAGTCTAACATTGAAAACAATTATTTTTGCAAAATTTTTTTTATTCATCAATATAACACCTTTTTGTTAATCACCTTTTGGGGTGATACAATCGTTCCAACCTTTTCCAAATCTTTTTTTTTTTTTTTTCGCAAGAAATCTTTTTTTGCAGTAAATGACATAACAGCTTTCTGAATCATCGACTCGTTGCTGTTTTTTGTTCCATCGAAACAATCGCACACCCACTTGGAAAACCTTTTCTGTAAATACACTATGATATCGTGTCATCTCAGCAATCTCACGGAGCTTCTACGACCTTTCTTATAATTTTTGTCTCTTCACTCACATTATCCAGTGTAACGGCTTCCCACATGTCCCCGAGGCGTTCGCGTCGTTTGTTCGGTACGACCACGTTTAAACTCGGCAAACCACCGACAAATCATTTGCTTTTGATGGACAAGAGTCCGGGTACATTTTCAATCCATGCCGTTGGCGGTGTTTTTTACCCATTAAAAAAACAATGTTTTATCAGAACGAAATTCGTTTTTCCATTTTAAACAAACTACAAAACGATCTTTACTCCAACCTCGATAACTCAGTTGTTTCTGGTCCGATTGACTCAAAGTACGACACGTTTCAAGCAAAGGTTAGTACTCTAGAAAGACCTGGTTACTGGTTTACTACGAGCGCCATCTCTGGGTTAGTCTCGGGAGTTATTGATTGATGTGTTATATATATATATTGTTTTGCATAGATATTCCACATTTTTCCATTGATGTAGGAGGTTTAAAATAATTGTCTGACTCTTCAATGCGCTTAAAAACGTTGGAGGGCAAACAAGGCGAAATACCTGTTTAGTGAGGGAGTACTATTGTAATTAAATGTAATATTAATATAAAAAATAAAATATTAAGTATGTAAACAAAAAATATATATATGAAGTATGTATATCGCATATATATTCTACAGAACATTATTAAACAAGTTCATCTTTCCGTAATTTGGTGGATTTAGGCTTTGTAGCAAAAAACCGTTATTCATTACACTTCTTATCTTCATCTAATTAACCAATTTCTGCTTCATTTGGTTGGCAAGAAGTTGATATCTTATGCATTTCGAATTACAAAAATTGCCCGAATTTAGTGAAGAGAAAACCGTGCGTAGTCCGACGTCTCAAATCTGTATTAGTATTACTGATTTCATTCAATTATATAACATTTTTATAATTAACAAGATATTTTTTTAAGCTTGAGGGGAGGGGGCAACTTGTGGGTTTGTCTATGGTGCAAAAACGCTAAGGTTCACTTTGAGTCTGAAAATCGACCCACAAAAAAAAATCCCTCCAATACCATAATTTATCATTATTCCGGGAAAAAATGTAAAATTGTTTTCATTCCTCTCATTGTTCCATTCATCCAGATTTAAAGTGCGGTCTTTCTTCTTGAGCTTTTTAAATTAGAATTTTTATTCATAAAGCACTTTTATATGTGGCGGAGGAATGCGAATGGGTCTTTTTTTTTTTCGGTTTCTTCCCTTTTTCTTTATGCTTTCCTAAAATTCTCGACTCTTATAAGTACTTTATACCGTAAAAGATCACCCATTCCGTTTCCCAGCCTCCAAAAGACCCTAATAAAAGTATAGAGAGTAATAAAAAATATATTTCATTCCGCCCTTCCCCCTTTTACTTATTTACAAAGAAACCTTGGGGGGGGGGGAGAAACAAGCTTCCCTTAATTCCTTAGAACGTTCGCAAGCACCCTTCCTAAGAAATATTTTAATGGTCCTTGTGTTGCGAGGACATCCAATAAACTCATATTCTCAGCAGTTGATAAATGATCTTCCACGAGAGGACGTCCACTTGAAATGCAGCATTCAGACGAGGTATTGGGCGACTTCTGAAATTTTTTTCTTCTTTTATTTATATACTATTTTGTGGGAGTTTTTAGAATAATAAGGTTGCCTTTAATATTAAATTAGGTCCAATTAAAGGAGAAAATGCCAATTAAATGAGGAAAAATGTCTAGTGCTTACATGCTTAACTTTTCTTCTCCTCCTAGAAATATCGGAAGAATATTTATCGGAAGTTTTCCCTGTTCAACGCAGGTTTGTAAATAATTCCTCTCAGCAATGATTTAAATATATACGAGGCGGTATCGTAAAGTTTTAATAATTACAAAGATAAAATTTATTCTTCATGTTAATGTGTCCTAATGTACCTAATGTTGTGAATGACAGCCATTCGAATTGATTTGTTTAGATTCTGGCAATAGAAGCTACCCGCAATCTGGAGAAGGTAGAGTTAAAAAAAATGTGCACAATGAGTTCCGTAAATCTTCCATTTAATGTTAAATTGTTTTATTCATGTTATACTGCTCCTTTTTAACTTTCCGTTGTTGGTGTATAAATTCCTTTCACAAATGAAAATAATTTGATTTGCCAATATGTACAATTTCTTAGTTTTAATTAAAAATATTTTAAACAAATATTATAAAGTTACCAATTTATGCAGAGTTGCAACAAACCAACTGATGGGTTTCATGTTCGGAATTAGATTTTCACAAGATCAATCTAATAAAGAATGTCACTGAACTTCCAATCTAATGGCTCCTAAAGTTCATTCTCAGGTGTTGTAAAATCTGAAGTTTTCGTTGCTTATTCTCGCCATTTCATTTTGGCTGAAAAATGCGGAAATTTTTGTAGATAAATGTGTAATTTTATTAACCAGAGATATATATGTATTTAAATTAAAGCAATTACTGGAGTTTGTTAAATATCTTTTTGGGAAATATTTGTTCAGATTTTTCGCACAAGACATTCTTTTTCTTATTTAGGAGATTCTAAATTAGATTTTCAATAGAATGCATGAAAATGTTATTATGGGAATATGCATGCTTAATAATTAGCATTAGACCTCTTGGTTTGCTCCTTATTTTGTTACTCATGCACCACGATTTGATATGCGTTCTGTGAATGTTCGTTTAATTTGTTATGTGTGAAAGTCAAATTATTCGTCTAGGATATTTTTTTTTATGATTCCTGTGATCCTAGATTAAATTTTCAATAGGATGTACACAAATGTTTTTTATGATAATTTTCATATGCGTTATGTGAATATTTTATCTGCGTTGTGTAAATATCAAAGCATTCGCTCAAGTTTTTGTTTCACTGATTCAGGTACTAGATTTTTAATCGCAAGTGCGCAAATGATTTTAATGGGAATATGCATGCTAAGTAACTTTCAATAAAAGTCGATCTTGCTTTCTATTTTATTGCCAATATGCCACGGCTTCAAGTTCGTTGTGGGAATGTAATAAATAAATTATGTTCCTCTAGTTTTCGATAAATCGAAAACTTGACATGCCACAACTGATGATTACAAATTTACCGACTTTTCTATTGCTGGTAATTCGAGTAAGTTTTCAAACAAAACCGGTAGAATGATAATTTACCGCAGTTCTTTAAGCCTTGATTAGAAAATAAAAGTTCATGTTAATAATACATTTTATATGATATTTGCATGTGATTTAAGTATTAAGAAAATAAATTGGACGAAAGAAGTCGAATTAAAATCTAACAATTTTCATAAGTTATGAATAGTGCATAAACATGAATAAAGTTTTACAATGAAAAGAATCCTAAAATATATAATTCAGTACGTGATGTTTTTGTCAACATGTTTTTAAAATACGCACGTGAGAAACATAATTGATCAACGCTTAATTATGATTTAATTCTTGTTCAAAATACTCCCGCCATAGCAAAAGCTTTTTCAGATTCCACACTTGTTGGTTTAATAATTATTTAAGAATCGTGTGCACTATTTGAATGTATTTTCCGCTTACATTTTCCTGTTGAAAATAATCAGTTGTTCTTAAAATATTTTATTAACATTTTTGCCACCTAATTAGATATTGTTTTAGTCAATGGGAAATGCAACACTTTAAAAATAAATGAGTGAATGAGTAAATAAGTGAGTGAATGAATGCGAGAATGATCTTATGAAGGAAGTGAGTGAAGGAGGGTGAGTGAGGGAATAAATGAATGAACGAGTAATAAAATGAGTGAGTGACTGAATGGGTGAATGAATCAATGAGCGAGTGAATAAAATAAAGAATGAATGAGTGAGAGAATGAATGAATGATTAATGCAGTGAACGAGTGAATAATTCAGTTAATAAGTGTGTGAGTGTATGTGTGAAAGTGTGAATGAAAGAAAGAATGAATCACACGTATCAAGCATATAAAATTCTCAGAAACGGGTAACAGGAAAAAAAATTCATTAGGAAGTCCTTGACAAAAATCCGTTTTCTGTATTTTTTAATAAGCTTTTATCATTGGATCGAACTGAATTTTTGCATTCGCATGTAACTCCCTGACAATACAAAGCTCTGGTATACTCAAAAAGTGACAGACTTAAAGGGAGGGTGGGGTCTATGGGCTAGATTCTTGCATTTTAATCTTAAATTTTGAGAACAAAACGAATTAAATAAATAAAGGTAAAAAAAAAAATCTTTTATTATCCTAGCATTTATTTGAAGTTGTACTAGAAGGTATAAAAATATATTTTTAAATTTAAAATAGTATATAATTTATAAAATTTTGAGAAGAGTTAATACTTATTTTGATTCACTTATGAGTAGTTACGGTACTTATTGTATCGATTATTTCTTAGTTATTTTTGTTGCGTTGAGATATTGAGAGTTTTTCCTTCACCAAACTTAGGGATAACATAACAGTTCTGCCTTCGTTCTTTTCATTCTGTCGAAGTAATTTTTAAAATTTGGCCAGCAATCTAATCTTCTCTCCATAGAACATTTTACATAGGCATTTTTTAAATTGAATCTTCATTCTTTCTCCTATCTCTTACCATCTTTTCTGATGTATCAAAAGCCCTTGCTGTTGCTTAGTTGTTCGATTCTTTAGCTTATTTTATGACTTTTAACTCGCAGCTTTTTTCGTAATCCCTTCTTTTCGTTGGTTCAATGACCCGGCCCATGCTTTACAAATTTTAAGCTGTTAAAACTTGTAATACAAATTGTTTGAACACAAGACACAACCTACAATGAAACTTGTTAGATGGACATACGAGTTCATGATTCGGTATGTGCTTCTTTTGGCAATGTTGCCAGATGTAAGAAAATATATAGTGTGTGTATGTGAATAACAATTTTAATTTACATACGTCACGGTTAATTCACAAGTCAAGGTTCTCAGATCAAATAACATCACAGAATAGCCTAAAAGGTTACTTAAACGGGAAAATGAGAGCGAACCAGTTTCACCACCACATACACAAATTCTTCTTTTTATTAACATTCATAGATTTCCTTTATTTCATGAAAATAAACCAGTTAAAGTCACTTGTCTCTATTTTGTTATAGCGGTATCACACATGACCCTTAATATTCATATTAATAATTCCTTTTGAATAGTTCTACTTTTTCCAGAACTTAGCAGGAAAAAAAAATGTTAAGCACATGTTGAGATGAAATTAGCAAAGCCAATATCAATTTTTTCCCCAGCCTTATTCCCTCTCGTATTAAAACCTTAAAAAATGACTCGCTCATGTTTCCTTAGAGCGAAATCATCCTATTTTTCCCACATAATGTAACAAATTTCACCCGTCGCTCAACGACCATAATAAAAGATACGAAAAAAAAATTGAGTATGAAAGACAGTGGAGGGAAAAGGGGGGGAGTGAATTAACTGTGTATTCTGAGCGAGGCACACCTTTCAGTGACGACCTTGAAAAGTTAACACCTCCCGGACGACGGAGGAATAACAAAATAAATGGGAAAAGTAAAAGGGGGGGATGTACGACTCAATGGTAGAGCGCTATTTACTGGTGACGGGCTCCGAAGCGCCCCCGGGCTGTGGCAGTTAAAGTGATAATTAAGATTCTTGTTGAGGTTTCCTTTCCGAGGATTGGATTGTGGATGGGGAGAAAACATGTTATTTCTCGCCTTCAGTCGCCGGTGGAAGGTGCATCATTAATTCATAAATCTCTTCTTCAATTGGCCGACGAGTGTTCCCCAAAGAAAGCTCGTGGCAAAACGTTCTCAAGTCGAAATGCAGCTGCAAAAGAGTACAGTGCTGGATGTTATTTGGAGCTCCTAGCCCTCCTGGTCTTTAATCTCCGATCAGGGCAGGAATTTGCTTCCCGGTACCCAATTGCACTAGATTTAGATTTAATTTTTTCAACAGTGCAGAAATAAAATTTAACAGTAAGGCTTAAATTAAAGAGAAATAGTTTTATATTTGCTTACAGGATAATTAGTAACTATAAACCTATCGAAACCAATCCAAATAACGCCGGAGAACAGGATAGAAAAAAAATCAATTATAGAGAATAACGTTTCAGATAATTCTCCGACCTGCAGTCAGACATTGAAAATTCTACCAACGCGGGTTCTTACTTATTGGAGCTCCACAATTTATTTTATCTCGAATAAAATTAAGAGTAAATAAATAAAAAAAACCTTTCTCTAAAAGGGAAATTAAATATTTTTGTGGAAAAAAAAGAAAACGATAAAAACATAAGGTACATTCCAGATAAAAAAAAGAAAACGCATTCAGCAATTCTTTGACACCAAATGCAATTTTAGCATTTGGTGTGAAAAATAACTTACACAAAGCAAATTTGTATTAGGAACAAAAAAAAAAAAAAAAAAAGGTTCTCCCTTACGTAGATTCAATCCGATCGTTTTTCTCCTCGGCCGTTTGCGGTCAAGTGGTCAGCGCTCGAGCTTAACTTTCTGCATTTCGTGTTTCTATCCTCGAATGCATTTTTTTTTTCTTTGTCTTTATTTTACGAAAAAAATTAATACTCTTGTCATTTTATAAGATATAAAAGATTATATATGTATTAAAAAGTGATACTCTTTTGAGGCTAAAGAAAAGCTATTTTTAAATTATTTATTTATTTATTTCTCTCCTCTTTTTATGCCATCTCTTACTTTACCAGAATTTATTCAATTTTCAATCAACCGTGCTCCAACACAATATAATATGTGTCTCTCTTTAATTACTCTCTCATCATGACCCTACAAAATCAATCCCAGTAAAGGCTGTCACCCCAAGAACATATTATGATAGTTGTAGTAGAGTGACTAGTTTATCAGAGTCCAGAATTTTCACTTAGAGTAGGTAGGGGAGAGGATGGGAAAATCGTGAATTCTCATTGGCTGATGAGTGTTCCTAATCTTTATAGGCAAGATTTTAAAAATTGTTTGCAAAATTTAGTTTTAAGTTTGACTTTTCATCAAGTTTATTTGGGAATGAAATTTAGTCACATATTAAAGGGGTGGATTCAGCTATTCCTTGCTTTAAAAAAATGTTCAGTTTTTCTAATTCGTCAACAGTACTTCTCATCTTTTTGCAAGCTGCTGAGAGATTTGGAGATACTTGGCACACATGGAAAATGCTAAAGTTATTTTGGTATGAATCTTTTTTTATATTTATTATTTTTTTAGTAGTTAGGTGGAGCAGAATTTTCTACATATGTTGTACTCTCTTGGGTACTATTTTCTTTGCTGCCTGCTTGTACAAACGATTTAATTTCACAAGTGAATTTGGAAATAAAGGGCTTGTTTTTGTTTTTTTCATTAGTCGTTTGTCATATTTTTTCTGGTCAACGGAAATTTTGGACACCCTTCCCAGGAAGCAATGTATCCTTTATTTTTGCAATTCATGCAAACAGGGTTTTCAATTTTTTTCCTCCTTAATGGAGCATTACCTTGTTGAGTGGCCACAATTAAGACATCTAGTCTGCATTTTATAATTTTTTGATGATTGGTTGAAGAAATTACATTTGCAGCTCTGAATAGCACCTGTTTTTACATTTATCGACTTCTACAGCTATTAAGAGACAATTTGTTCGTTTCTTCGAAGATAATAATGGATAATCCAGAGCCTCTGCACTTGATTTTTCGCGAAAAGAAAACTTTCATGGCGATCACTCAGTTAAGGAAATAATAAAAGATTTTAAAATTATTGAAAAGAATGTTTTAAAAATAAATAGATAAATTTACTAACATATTGTCAGTTGTAACATTAATTTCCCTATCAATAAAATCTTCAATGAAACTGGGGTTGTGCTTTCACTGGATGACGAGTACTTCATCTTCTCGCCCCACATACAGTGGAGGCTACCGAAACTCGAGGAAGAAATGTTCCTGCCCCCTCCACCTTTTATTGCAATGATCATCGTTCATTCAACTCGCACATCGCCATTGCCTTGATAGAAGCAATTTCTTTAGTTTAGGATTACGTAAAACTATAGAATACGCTATATTAATCCATTTTCTCCTTTTAAAACTATTCAAGTATTTATATAATTTTATCAAGTTATAAAAATTAAAGGTCATTTATGAGAGAGAGAAAAAAATACCATAAGAACAAAAATTCCTACTAACTAAAACTGGTGGAATCCAAAATCATTTAAAAATTGATAAAAATCATTGAATGATTGAAAAATGATCACAATTTTAATAATAGTTAAAAAGGTGCGAGTATAATGAAATGAAAAGAGTTCTATACATATTTGTTTTTACAAAGTTATATTAATCCTTCGTTGTTCTTTAAATATTTTTATTTTATTTTATTTATTTATTCGCTCAATAATTCAGACTTCTCTTTCAAATATATTTTAGTCAAATATCTACGTTGCACTCTTTTAAAAAGCTTCTATATCAGCTAATCTAGTCTGTTGTGCCAATAATTTATTTTTTCACTCATACTGATATTTTGTAGTCAAAATACCAATAATACTATTATCTGAAAAATCCGAAGAATGTTTTTCTGTCAGTATTTCTAATTGATCTTTATCAGCAGAGAGAGAGAGAGAAATATATATATATGATGATGATGATTTAACTTTAATTCCTATTAGTTTCTCACAATAATTTAATCTCCTAATTTTTCTCATTCTTTCTTTAAAAAGATAGTGTTCATTCTTATTTCCTGATACGACTCCTTTTTAACTTTATGCAATCATGCGCTCTTAAAATCTGCAAAGTCAGCTTTTTCCCACGCTTCAGACTAGTTGGGATTATCCCTACCAGACTTTTAAGTCTACACTTACCACATCTCGTGATCAAGATCTATTAGAGAAGCGGTCTCCAATTTTTATGCCACCTGGGGCTGGTTGTGGGGAAGATCATTTTGGGGGAAGAAAGATTTCTGAGGTGATTCAGACTATATTGTTTTTGTAATTAACGCGGAATATATTTTATAAATGGGTAAAAGGATTAAAAACGAGATGATAACGCTTTAAAAGTGCCAAATGAAAACGTTATTAAACCTTTTGATGCCCTTGGCCACATATGATTCCCTTGAAATCCTCCATCCATACCACATGGTCTCTGACGTTTAAAATGAAATTTCCCTGATGTACAACGAAAAACACAGCGAAATGCCCTCTCTTGCTTTTATACTCATGCTCTCATAATCTGTATCCAACGGCGGAATTGTGCAATTCCCGCCGTGTGGAAATGGTCTCTCTCTCCGCTACAATAAGATAATCCTATGAAAATGAAATTCGCTACGACTGTTATTTTAAAAATCAATTAAATAGTGATAGTTAAAAGAAAGTCCTTATATATATATATATATATATATATATATATATAATTCAAGTCTCTCTCTCTCTCGAATCCCAAATTAACTTATCACAATTCTAACTTTGGATCAACTAATAAATTCTTAGCTTATCGATTCATTGTATGATTCAATCATTCACGAACAGCTGATTCTTATCTAAATGCTTCTAGTATAAAGTATACTCCGTATCAATCCTCTAAACTAATAGAAAAGTTTCAATTTAAATTACAAATCTCTTCCAACGAGTCGTTATTCTCTATCTCTCTTGATTTCCCTTTCAATCTATTTCATTTATGTATCATTATCTCTGAGTTACTTGACTTCACTTCCAGCTTCTTTTAATTTACCTAATCACATTCCATTGTGGTTGGGAAGAAATTGTAATTTATCGCAATTCAAATGGATATAAAGTCCCCCAGGTTAGTGAAGAGAAAATCGCGATTAGTCCAACGTCACAAACTTCAATCTCAGTTCAATATTTTGTACACTAATTTTCAAGAAAAAAAAAAAATGTGAAAAAAATTGCTCAAAACATTAATTCAATGGGGGAAAATGAACCAAAAAAAAAAGAAGAAAGGAACGAAAGAAAATGCGAAGTATTATATTGAGTGAAAGAGTAGAAATATGAAGATTTTTTTTTAAAAAAAGAGAGGTATGATAAATGAATTCGAATAGTATTGTTTTTTTTTTTTTTTTTTTTTTTTTTTTTTAAAAAAATAATTTTCAGATATAATAAAAATAGAATCAAAATTTATGTTAAAGTGGTAAATGTGTCGTTTTTTTTTAAAATAGTTTTAGGAAGTATTAAAAAAATTATCAAACTTTATAATGAAATTGATCGATTTTTTTAAAAAATTATTTTGAATGCTTGAAATGTTTTGAGCTAACACCCCCTCCTGTTTTATAACGGAAATATTATGTAATAAACTAGGGAAAGTCGAACAAAAATTTCATTTATTTTCATCGGTGAAGGTAAAAAAAAAAATTTCTTTTCTTGTGAGATACGCCACTTTTTGATATTTAGAACACAATAAAAGACATTCAATGAAAAAAAAATTACAATCAAACACTTGATAAGACACAATAAAAGCTTTGAAATTTATCATCGATTGTGATGAACGATTAGTTCTGAGGCAACAAAGTCAAGGGAATTTCGTTTGTCTTACAAATTGTGCAAGATCTTTAATTAGCATTTCTTCAAAGAAGTCTTTGAGTAATTTACGGACTTATCTTCATAATTTAATCAGGCAAAGAGTTGCTTTTTTAAATGATTTTCAGTTTGCTCTCGATGAGCCCTTTTATCTCGTGTTAAAGCAAACGAGACACTAAAATTCTACAAATTTTATCCCCCCCCCCCTCGATTTTATTGTTAGAGAACAGAGGGCGCTTCGCTGATTCCACAGAAGTATTATTTATGAGAATTTGGCGAACACAGAAAGTTCGAAAATTGAATTTAAAATTATAAATGCATATGCCACGCCATACAGAAAAATATGAATATTTGCATTTTTCTCAGAATGTCTTGTTCAAGCTTTTATTTTATTTGCAATTTTAATATGTATGTATATCTTTCCAGAGATAGCTCAAAATTTGTACTCAAATTTTAACCCACTTTCTATCATTTGATAGAGCTTTAGTTTTGCATACACATATCACTCCGATGACAATATCTAAGCTCACGCATTGACGGACTTAGGAGTGAAGGAGGGGTGTGATCCCAGGGTCCTTGTTTTGCCCTTTCATCTTAAATTTCCAGTTTAAAAAGAATTATATAAATATAAACTAAAATCATTTTTTGATCGAGCTCTTAATTCAAGATGGAGTGAAAGGTATAAAAATAATATGTTTAAATGTAAAATAATGTATAATTGATAAATGTTTCAGGCGTTAATACTTCTTTTGATTCTATATAAAGAAAGTAGTTACAGTACTTAATGTAGCGGTCATTATCTAAATATCTTAATTAAGCGCCATAAAGCCTTAAAAAAATTATGTATTATTTTACATTAAAACATTTTATTCTTAAAAGTATATCTGTAAATAAAAGCTTGATCTAAAAATGTTTTTTTTTTACTTATATTTGTTAGATTCCTGTACACGTTCCTCAAAATCTACTTTTCCCGTTATGCCAATATATATTGGCAGGTGACGCTTTTTCCTGTGCAGAGAAAGAGAACAGAATTTCTCTGTAGTAAACACTCACTTATTTTAGTATCGCACAATGGTTGCACAAAATGTAAGGAAAAATTGTAACGTTGGGGGGATTGCGATTTCCTTTTCACTACCTTGGGGACTTTGCAGTAATTTGAATTGCCTAAAATTAAAATTTCTTCCAAACCGAAATGAAACGTCATTAGTTAAATTCGATACAGGTAAGAAATATAGTGAATTAAATTATAGATAGTGATGTATAAGCGAAATAGATTTGAAAGGAACATGAAGGGAGATAGAGAGTAATAGCAATATCTGATAAGTATTATCAAATTGCATTGAAGCGTCTCAATTAATCTTTTGGATTGCAGTGATTCTTAGTTTTAGTACTAAGATACGAAACTACTGTTCGTAAAAAGTGCTTTAATCAAAACGAGTGAATTGGTAAGCTAAAAAAAAATTTAGTTGATTGTAATCTAGGATTGAAGATTCAAGTGGGATTATAGAGACAGTGACCTTTTCTGTTCTCAGTGATTATTCATAAAATATTTTATCTTATTCTTCCGTATCTTCTGTTGAAGTCTAATAATTATTGATTCTGAAAATGAGAAGGAAAGACATACACAAAGCAAGTGAGAGAAAGAGAGATGACAGTAGAATTAAACAATGAAGGACTGTAGTCAAGAATGAATCATAAAATTTAATATCTTATTGAATTTAATTAATGAGAAAATATTATCACGTTCGGTTTATAGAAGGTTAATTTAATAAACACTCTGCAAATATTTAAAGTTTTCAATGCAAGTGGGATAAATGCGAGATGTACCTAAAAGTAAAAACACGACTTCTAAATGTAAATACGGCTTTTGATTATTGATGGCTCATGCATGATTATTTATGTACATAATTGAAATTTTCTTTGCATAAACAAATACATAAATATACAGATATCTCAATTTAAAATGTAATTTCCATTGCTTCTTGTTCTAAAAAAAGGCTGATCGTTTCAATTTGGAATAAAAACAAGTTCATTTTTCCTTGTCGAATGCCTCTCCAGTCGCTTTTAGCGCTTCTGAGATGCATTTCGTGTTAACTACACTTATAATTCATCTGACAGGTGAATAACGTTACTTCGAACGTAAGAAGTTGTAGACAGCTGACACATACTTCGTAGAAACGTTCTTATTAATCGAAACAGAATATGCCCTGCCAGCTCCTAACTTTTGTCAACACGTTATTTTCGTACCTACGGATTTTTCTTTTTTAAAATTCCTCCCTAAACGATCGTGTTGCCTTGCCTTTCTGAAACCTCCCAGCAAAGGTCGAAAGCGAAACCAAAAACGTACGCAGTCAAAGGCAGAAAAAAAAATAACAAGAGAGAGAGAGACAGAGATAAAAGAACACTACAATAAACGTGTGTTTTTAGAGGAGAAGACTTTTGGGCCTTATTTATTGTATCGCCAGCGCGAGATTCTTTTTCTTTCATACCTCTGTGAAAAAAAAAAAGAAAAGAAAAAAACCCTCATATTTATGACATCAACGTCAGACTCAACACGTCCATCAACCGCACAATCTGTACTGCACGTTTGTATCTCAATCTGACGAGACTGGGTTGCCTGAATTGGCGCGTTTATCGATCTTTCACACGATTTGCGGTAAAAAAAAAAAAAAATGCAGTAGCTCCATCGTTATCGGTCTGACGTCAGTCTTTTATTTTGGAATAATGAACATGCAAAGATTGTTGACGAAAGAAGCGTTCGCAAACTTAAGAATTGATAAGGCACGCGCGTGCGATGGGGGAATTAAAAAGCGAAATGTCGTACGAAGGAGGGGTAAAGCGCAAATTAATTCGCAGATGATTTTCTCGCTGATCCACTTGCCGAGGGAGTATTGTTAAGATTCAACAATCACCAAAAAACACGGTATATATGTGAATAAAATTTATTCTGCATATTAATGGCTTTTTACGTATATAATATTGAAACAGCAACTATTTGTTTGGTTTCAGGAAAACGTTGATTGATGAAACCCGCAGTATCGTAAATTTTTAAATATAACTAAAAATTATTAAGATAAAAACTTAATTTTCATTTATTATTCGTGTTGGTACCCTTTTATCTAAATGTAGTTATCCTCTTGAGTTAATCATTTTCCCAGTATCTTTTGACCTTTTGAAATCAGTTGATTGAATTCTATCTTCTCCGTAGAACGGAAGATTTCAATCTATGGATTCCTGAAACCAAACAAATCAAGATAAGAAGATGTCGTTTACACTATTATGTACATATAAGGATCCATTAAAATACAAAATGAATTTTATCCATATACCTTGATTATTTCTTAATAATAATAGAAAATTTAGGATACTTCTAAGTATATATATATATATATAGGGGTGTCTGTGAGTGTGTAAATTGTGTACTGTGACAATAATTGTTTCACACAAAATCACCATCAAATAAATGCTAAGAAATTTCGCCTTAATTGAGCAATAATATAAGTTTCAACATAGATAAGAATTTTCTGCGTTTCGTTTATACTCTTTCGACATTATTTTTAATTATTACAGAAAACACTTATGTAAGAAAAAAATCTTTATAATTCTTAAAATTTGACCCATAAAAATGATTGAACGTACAGCTGAGTTCACTGAGATTGCAGGATTTTGAAAATAATCTCGTATAAAAAAAAATCAAACAAGAACATTTCACTTTTCGAGAAATAATGATTCATATCCAATCCAAATATTGAAATTAAAAATATTAATAAACTTATAAAAAGTATTAAATGGGTCGACCCTGTCTTAGCCCCAAACTTTCTAAGAATACATCTCAAAGAATATCTTTTTGTTCACCCCCTATTAGTAGGATTTCTGTCTTCTCCCTTTTGTGACAAATCATCGTTCTCACCTAACGGTCATGGGACTTGAAAATTCTGGTTTCGTAAAAGATTCCTACTCAACCCCTGCGTTAGTTTTTCGCTCGTTTTTAGGCGCTCTAGCACCATTTGTCACTTATAATCTCTTTCATTTGGAATATAAGTTTATTGTTGCAATTCGGAATCCCAGGGCAAGTTTAACCCATGATACATAAAATAGGAAGGGGGAGAAAAGTATTAATGTCTGTTTTTAACAGAGTCCTAAAGTCTACCTGAAATAAGTTTCATCAGAATCTCATGAAAAGGGAACCATGGTAAAACCGCGAGTTGAGCGCATTCGCGAGTTAACGAGATCCCACTGTCATTTCACACTTGGACGAAACTTTCCGGTAGACCAGGTTCTGTCCAACCCGTGGGTCGCATATGTCCCTCCCGGTGTCAACCTGTGGTCCGCGGAGGTGGATCAAGTGAGCAAAATTTTAAAAATGTATTGTACGAAGTATCAAAGTAGTATTATTGTAGTAATCAAAGGAACATTCCATCATGAGTCGTTCGTATCATATCCCGTTACAATGAGGATATGTCAATACATTGACTCAACTATCGTCACAATTTTTTTGAAGTTGAGCTCATTTTAAAAAGCGCGTTGATCTCATTGCATGAGTGGGCGATACACAATGTATAACCCATCCAGCAAACCTACGAAAGAGCTCAAGTGTGTGTTATAAGACGAGGGGAGGAAATGCGATGTGCGGATCATGCGAAATTCAGCAGCCAGTCTGTCTGCAGCAAGTCAAATATATTTGACCCAGAAGGGTATAGTTCCAGACAGACTGACTACTCGGTGGTGTCTTTTGATCGCTAATCATTTAGCACCTGTGAAGTGTTTGTAACTGCAGCAGAGTTTTTTAAATTGTATTTCGTACAACATTTAATACAATATAGTATGATTTTCCCTTAATTTTTGGCAGAATGTTATCTCAATTTCTCTAATTGGCTCGGGAGGATTAGTAATCTCCCGCGACTCGAAAGGTGAAAGTAGTAGTAGTTTTTAGAGTGAAAATTTGAAATGGCGTTAAAAGAAACAAAATTTTTTTAAAAAAAGCATATAACTATATTGTGCAGCGCACAAAGTCTTTTGGGTATGACGAGCCTCTGGTAGACTTAATATTTCAAAAATATCGCCGCGGTTGTTATTAGTTACGAAAGGTGCGATTGCCCCGTGCGTCAATCTATAATTGCATGAAACGGGAGTTGCGATTTTTTCTTTTTCTCTTTAAGCACTCATTATTATGTTTTTCCTCTCACGTTATGCGATCACGTAGTTCATTAAAAAAGAAACTACTCAAGATATCCGAGGTTCATTACTGCAGTGATTTATTGCGGTTGTGGATGGTGTTTATTATGGCTTCGGCAGAGGTGTAGGGCCATGCAGGTAATAATAAGGGGGTGTCGCTTTTATGTATCTGTTTTTTTAACGCCTTTTGTTTGTCTGGGCTCTTGAGGGATGGTCTTTCGAGGCGTGAAGTTTCTGCTTTCCCCCCCACACACACACATTGTCTCCCCTCCCTCCCCTCCCTCTCGGATTGTCTGATGGAGTCAGCGATTTCTCTCGTCGCTTAAAAGAAATTAAAATTTAGCTCCAGACGGATCTTTTCTTCGAGACGTTCGAGTTTCTTGATTATTGTTATTTTACTTTTATTTATTTTTTGCAGACTGTTGCTTGTGGGAATACTTGAAACTTTAATTTATAGACGATTTATCGTTTTAGATAAATGACTTTTATTAGGGGAAAAACAGAGCAGTGAGTTGAAAGTTTTTGCGGTTTTTTTTAAAGCTGTTTATTAGAAAAGGGCGTTATTTTTTTTAGGAAATTTTGCTGATTTGTTCGAAAAAAATGGGATTGCTACAAAAAAAATTGCTTTTGTTATTTAAAAAATTAAATTTGTGTAAGAAGAGAAAAATTCCGATCGCGCGTAAATGAAATATGTATGTTTGATTCTCTTCCCAGTATTTTTACGCGTATGCCATTTTTTCATGGCGTAAAAATTAATTGCGTGTATTGTGCGTAGACATTGTTTGTTTGGTATTTAACTTTTTTATAGCAATATGTTTATAAAGCAATATGTTATGATCGAAGTACAGTATACTTCCTCTGTTCACCAATATTTCATCTGTGGTTGTGATTTATTGACATCGCTCTGAGAAAAAAAAAAAAAAAAAAACACGAGTGCTGTGGCGACAAACCTCGTCGTTTTGAACCTCGGCTAAATGACGAGGACGACATCTGAATTGGCACCTCCCTCACAAAACTTCCACACCACACTATTGTTAATATTTGGAACCTCGACTAGATTTAACGTGAATCATCCCCGCTACACGGCGGGTCTTGAATGACATATGGGTTTGAACTCACAATTCGACAAAAACAATACCCATCTCGAGTCCGCGACCCTGTACCGACTAGTTTTCCGCGGTCATGATACTTCACCTTCCCTGCAAGTAATCCGGCATTTTTACGCAAGCTGACAAAGTAAAGAAAATTAGTTATGGCTTCTACTTCAATGGAGTAATACCTACATTCAATACAAAACTGTACATTTCTTGTAGAATGAGTTATTTCGCGTGTTTCACATTTTATTTGCGTGTATGTATGAAGGATCATAACATATTACATAGCTTTTTTTGCTATTTAAATACCTTATTATTAGTGATTTTTATTCCTCTCTAAGTTATCCGGTTTTGTTCTGCTTCGATATTTGACGGATTACAGAGAGATCACTTAAGTTAAAAAAGGAAATCTTCAAGAAACTTAAAACTATATATTTTCGTGTTCGTGCTAGGAAGAAATTTGTAATTTTGATCGGATGCGCGCAATGATATATGCAAAAAATACTTATTATTTCTTTCTTTTTTTCCAAGCAATTTCTACTTGATTAAATGCTTGGAAATGCTTGGAATTTGGCTTTTTGGAAATGAATAATGTTTTGCGTTATGCAGTCCCTCAAAACCAATTCTAATAAGCATAAATGAACGATATTGAATGATAAGTAATATACGAATGAAAAGGGAAATACAGAAGCTTCCTTTTGCAAGTGTTCGATATAACTTTCTTTAGTTACACGTATTATTTCAATTCGATACGTAAATTCCTACCAAGCGTTGTAAAGTATCGGTGGTAATTATGCAGCAGTAGAAATCCATTGTTTAAGTTCACATATATTTGTAGGAAATGGTGGCGCATACACTTTATCTTTTACAAACACTCAAAGGAAGAAATCACACGGAGTCCCATCAGGTGACTTAGGTGGCGAACTGTTTAACATCGAGTTATCTGGTTCATTGCGACCGATCCAACTTCAAGGTAGCTCCGTGAAAGCTTCTGAAACAGATTTTGTGAAATCGCTTCACTAAGAACACACGAGAACCAATTATTGTTCACAATATAAAAGTTCCACAGTTTTCCTTTGCATTCGTGTATTACTTATCATTATGTGTCGTTTCTTTTTGAAAATATGGAATTTTGAAATTGGATGATTGATTTTGAATAATCGTGTATAGCAGATATTTCGATGCTGGCAAATAGTTTTTTTTTTTTTAGAAATTCTTTCACTACAGCGAGCGTCAAATCATTCGAATCGGCTTGTGACGGAAAGTATGCATAAATATATGATTTCTTTGCTGTCGACGGCCGATATTATTGAACCGGCCATCCATCAAGTGCCCTTCCAGATCTGTTCGCTTGGAGGGGGGAGAGAGGCGCCACGTTTCATGAATAAGGGGTAGCGCGGCGCAAACTTATAATTTAACACCGCAATGATGGAATTAATCACCGACGGACAACACCTCTTTCCCATCCATCACTTTTGACCCCCTTTCTATCGGACGCTTCTAGGAGATTTTTTTTTTTCCTGTTGTTGCTCGTGTGAAAATCTCGGTTTGGCGAATGGCAATATCGGCTATTAATCCGCCCTTTTTTGGCTCGAGTGCTTGAGAGAATGAAGACGTCCGTTTTGTCTTACGGGAGAGAAAATGTTTGGTTTTGAACACTCACTGTTACCACTGTTGTTGTTGTGCGTGTGCGTGTGTTCCCGTTTAATTTCAAAATTAGTATTGAATTAAAGTAATAGAAAAGATTGTGGTCCTTTTAATTTCCGCAGTCAATGTTCCAAAGTTACTTGGAGATAATCGTAAGTACACGACAAGAAACCAAAAGAAGAAATAGTCTAATTTAAATTTAATCCCTTACTTGTGGAGACGTTGAATTATTCACGATTTTCTCTTCACTAATCTCGGAAACTTTATAGTAATTTTGAGTTCCTCAAAATGATAATTTCTTTCCAACCAAAATGAAGCGTGATTAGGTAAATTAGATGAAGATAAAATACAGGGAATTGAATTAGAGATATGAATAAATTAATTAAATAGAAGTAAAAGGAAAATAAAGGGATATAGAAGATAACGACTTGCTGATAGATATTTGTAAGTTGTATTATTGCGCCGCAGTTAATCTTTTGGATTAAAGCGAATCTTAGTTAAAGTATTAAAATAAGAATCGGCTGTGTGCTAGAAGTAGTTGATTCCGAATGGGGGAATTATTAAGCTAAGACTTTAAAATTTAATCATTATGTAAAATGGACATATTAAGTGGGATTCGAGAGAGAACGACTTTATCTATATATTATTCAGTGATTATTAATAAATGATTTTATCTTGCTCGAACGTATCTTCAATAGGAGTGTAATAATTATCGTCTGTCAGAAGAAAAGAGATGGTTGTAGAAATTTAAGCATTTTCGAGTTAAAAATAGAAGACTTAAGCTTCAAGCTTTCTGCAAGAATTTAGAACAATTTTCATTCTTTTAACAGAAGAAACTTTTTACAAAGATATAGTAGTTTTATTTGCGATAAAACAAAGCATATTAGTTTCTTCGAACAAAAAATAATTAACTACCATTTTTACGAATAATGGGAAAATTAATTTACCGAATGTGTTTTTTATAATCCTTTCAGTGACAACTGGTATGAAATATATATACAGGAAGTTTACTACATTATAAATCTTACAAATTTGTATTATAGTTAGTGATAAATATTTATGCCCCTAAAGTTGTGAGCATTTTGTGAGTAGTCTTTCTCTGTTTTCTAACTCATAATTGGAATTAATAACTAACTTCTAGCTTACCAATTCACTCGCGAGCGATTTTTCCCACAAATATTTTGGCTCGAGTAGGTTCATTTCCCGCCGAATTGGAATCGATTTGGATTGTTTTTAATTTCCTTCAATTTGCTACGTCACAATCACTATCTCTACGGCTACTCACTATTCATTTCACTTCTCGACGGGAGCCATGTTTTTTGCGCCCCACATTGAGGGAAGTTTTTCAACACCATGGCAGGTTAGGTTGGTTGACTTTCAGTGGCGGCGGTTATTCAAACCCTTGACCTCAGGATCGGAAGAAATCTTGTCCAGTCGCTTTTTCCACTCTTATCAAGTTAAACTAAAGGCGTTTTATCTTCTGTTTTAATTGTTAAAGAGAGCCGCAAAATCCCCCTCCAGTATCATCTTGAAGTTACGTAAAGATACGTCTGAATGATATTCGTAGATATGATCTTTTTTCCAGCCATCGACGCAAATGATATACATTCCTTCCCTGTTGTTTTGAATTTCATTTTGAACAGTTTCCATGTGACGTCATCGACTGTCTCTAGTTGAGGTGGCAGGTCTTATCAACTAAACCAAAAGAGATTGCTCCTCGGGCTAGTTATTAAGGCTTTTTAACTTCTATCTCAGTTGTTGAAATTTGCCACCGGAACTTCATTGCTCCCCCTATATTCAATTATCCATCGGGTTTAAATCAATCATGTTGGAAGATAAATTGCATTTATTACCAGAAAAATTGTGAAACGAACGTAAAAGAATAGGTTTTATAACATAGATTTCCTCTTCGTGTTACTTTAACATTGTCCTATTCATTCGTATGGAGAAACCATGCATAAAACAAATTTTCAAAATTTTAGCTAAAATTATATAGAGATTCGATTTATTTATTTCATGAGAGATTCAATTTATCACGATAAATGGAGCAGTTTCAAAGTTCTGTGGGAAAAAATATTTTAGACCAGATGAAGAAAGGATCCAAAATGTAATCTCTCCTCTGCATCTTTAATTTTATTATGACAAATGCAGTCGTCATATAACGTATTAGGAAACTTGTCTTCATAAATATTCAAACACATTCACAAGCAAATTATGAAATGTAGACAAAATTTGACATAAAAAATGAAAGTATTATTTTAACACGCTTAAAGGCAACTTAAAAATGAGACATTGGATTTCGTAATATCTGATTTACATTCTTCCAGTCGTTTGTCAAAAACAACTTGTGATATGTTTAGCAAATTTTTGGCGTAGTTTAGCCAAATTTGGCTCTTGCGCACAAACCCGTTGCTTCCTGTAATTCAACTTTTTAAATATCTTATCGTGAAATCTGAATAAATTTTTGAATTACAAATTCATTTTTTTAATTAATGAAGAGATCAAAAAATATTTTAAATATTGAAACCAAAAATGATGCTTTGAATATTTATGGTGTGCGAAATGAAAGACCCACTTTAAAAAACAATTTTATTATTTATATTATATTGTCACAAACCTCCTGTACTATGTTCATTTCATAATTGAGAATTAAGAATTTTTAGTGAGAGATATAGTTTAATTAGATAAGTTTAATTATAATAAACGATAAAAGTATGACGGCTTCCTGTTGTTTGTGTCGTCTGTCATCTTAAATGTTATTATAATTATAAAGTCTAAATTTTAATTTAAGTTCAAGCACAAACCATGTAAATTTTAAAATAGTCAATTCTATCAGGAATATATGTGAACTCCTCCAGTAAGGGGAATGGGGGTTCTCAAACAGTCCTTTATCACCAGTCTGAAAAGTTCTGTTATCTATTTAAAAAAACGCTTACCTGAATAGGATGTTATTGCCTCCAGCAATTGCTCCGCCAGCGTTGAGTCCGTATCTCACCTAATCAGTTGCACATGTGCTTGTGCGCGCGAGAATACTTCCGCTCATATCACACTAACACTCTTCTTAATACCATAAGCTTAATTACCTTTTATTCAATTTCCTGTAATTTTTATACGAATTGATTATATGTATTCATTGCACTTTCGAAGTTTATTTAATTTGCATCTCACGTTCCATTTGATTGGGAAGAAGGTGGAAACTTAAATATAAAATGAGAAAGAAATCCCAGATGTTAATTGAAGGGAAAGATTCACCAATAGCCCATGTTACAAAACACTTTATTAAAACTGATTAAGTCTAATCGTCGGTGACCATTCGACATGGTAGCAATCAGAACTAGTGTTTGTGGGTGAGTGATTGTTTGTTAATGTCGCTCTGAGAAGCAACACAGAGGCTATTGGTGACGGGCTTCATCATTTCGAACCTCAGTCAAATGTTGAGGATGACACCTGAGCTGGCACCTCCCTCTCCAAATTTTACATCAAGCCGACTGAAGAACTTGGGACCTCGACCAGATTCGACGTATGTCAGCTGGGTCTTTCGTGACATAAGGGCACGAACTCACGACTCGACGGATAAATGCGGCCGCCAGTCCGCGATCATGACTATTAAGCTACCGCAGTCACGCAATCAGAATAGACCTATGAATCAGTGTCACATATGTTTTAGTACCACTAAACAGATGGCAACACACGGTGGTGACACCATTTTGCCTTACTTATGCCATCTGTTGTCAAAAACATGTACTTTTTAATCACTCTCTTATATTAAAAGTCTCGACTTTTAGTGTTTCGTCTACTCAGCTATGATGAAGAAACATGAAAAGCAGCCGATTCCCATCTTTACTCTTTATGTCGCCATTGAACTTCCCAGGTACGTGACAATAGGGTCTAATATGCTGTTTTCCACCAGAGATAAAAAAAAAGGCTTAATTTGTCTTTTATGAAACCTTGCTGTACGTCTGGAATTTCAATAGTTCTAATTTTAGACATTGTGAAAAAAATTCCTCTTGATATCAGCCTTGTCTCGGTTTCCATTTAATTCTGAGATCTAAAGAAAAGAGGTTATATTTAAATATTCTAATCTATTTTTGAAATTCCATGGCTATTTTTGCAACGGAAATACGTTGGGAAGCCTTTCACGTAGTTGACGTTTCGAAATACCTGTGACTTCGTTTATTTAAGAGTAGCACCTAATTAATTGAATGGCGGTTGGTCTCCACTTGAATTGCACACCACGCGCGTTCTTTTTTGGTTGTGAGCAGTTTTCAAACTGTTTGCATACTAATGTCCACTTTTTTTCTTCCACTGAAATGAAAAAGGATGAAATAAAGAAATGGAATAGTGTATAAATCAAATCATTTCGTATGTCTCAGCCGCTTTATAATAAATGTTATGAAGCAAAATGTAAATTGTATCAATTTTGAGAACGAGTTTTTACAGTGAATTAAAAATAATTGTAATAAAAACAAATTAGTTTTGAGACTGGAAGAAACAAAGATACTTTACTTCATAAATCAAGATTTAAGGCTAGCTTCGAATACTGATTCCTTAAATTATTATTCACTTATGTCTGCAATATGGGTATTTTGAACGCATTGAGTCAAAAAACCCTAAGTTTATTTATCAATAGATAGAATATGTTCTCTGACAGTCTTTAATGAAGCACGATTTTCGTTTGATAAGTCTGGATGACAAGTCACATGAAATACAGTTTTTCATGAACAAAAATACTATACAAAATAAGTGAAAATTAAAAAACGAAACAGCATAGATAGCTCAATGTAAGATTTCTTAAATCTTTCTCAATATTTTGCACTAACCCGTTGAAGGTTGTTTTTAACTCATATACTGTAAAAGAAAACATGTCTTGTTAAATTTGATTGCTACTACATTACTTAGAACTACAGAAATTATAAATAAAATATTAACTCTTATTTCTAATAGATCCTTGAAACTAAAAATAGAATAATAATTGCTTTAAAATTAACGGAGTCCTAACTTTAACTTTCAGCAAAAAACTTGTTTGTTATTTATTGATTATCAGTAATTAATTTTAATCCTTTAGTTTTTTTATGTATACAGGGTTATTCAAGATGCTTCAACTGAATTCAAAATGCTGTATTGTCATAAATAAATGACACAGAATGATAAGTAATACCAGAATGCCAACAGAAAATGTAGAAGTTTCTTTTACTAGTCTACGACATAATTTTCTTTTGTTACACGTATAATGTCAATTCGATATGTAAATTCCTACCAAACTCGTTGTAAAGTGTCAGTGGCAATTGATTGTACTGCAGCAGAAATCCGTTGTATAAATTAACATAATTTTGTGGGTAATGTTGGCGCATAAATTTTATCATTTACAAACCCCAAAGGAAGAAATTTCATTGAGCCCTATCAGATGACTTTTGTGACAAGACGTATAACATCCAGCCATCAGGTCCTCTAGGACCGATGAAAGATTCTAACAGCTTTCATAAAATAGTTTCACAAACTCAAGAGGGCCATCTCACAATATAAAACTATCACAGTTTTCCTTTGTTTTATTTCTTGCCACATTCTGTGTCATTTATTTTTGAAAATTTAGAATTTGGAAATCGGTTGATTCATTCTGAATAACTCTGTATACTCGCATAAAATTAATAAATATATAATTTTATGAGAGTTTCCCTGGAGCACATGAACTTTCCAGTTCTTATTCTCCGTATTTTAATAAGCTGCAAGAACAATGTTGCGACCTTTACCTTGCTCATGAATAAAATTTAGACTAGAAAAATATAGTTTTTGATTGTTAGCATTTACGCGTTACATAACACATAAACAGGCACCCAGAATTATAATGTTCATTTTTATTATGTTGGTCCTTTTTCTTCGTATCTTAATAGAATAATAAGTAGCATTCTTTTGATAAGCAAGAAATTTTTTTTCATTAATTAACTTTTGGCCCGCGGCCAAAGCGAATAAAACTATCAGCACTTCAGCCTAACTTAAATTACAAATTAAATGTGTATGTTTGGATTATTATGATTTGTGTACCATACATAATAATGCTTGCTCGAAAGTGTTACCGTACATATAAACGATTTCCATTTTTTTTCTTTTCCGTTTAATCTTATCGATATGGGTTCACCTAATGAATTACCGTATATTTCCGCAGATAAGATGACCTTCAGATAAGACGAGGTATAAATTGTCGTCAAAGTTTTATAGTTTTAGTACATATTTGTCTTATAAGGCGACGCCAAAACTAATTTGATTTCCTTGCATCTGGCAGCACTGCCTATAAAAGAATGTGCTTAATCACGAACTCACACGTACCTTTAACAAGTTATTGGCCCCGGTAGCTTTGTGGTCATGGTCACGAACTCAGAGTACTGTATTGTTTCTTCGAGTCGTGTGTTCGAGTCTTAATGATACTACAGATCCGCCGTGGAGTGGGGCTGATGCACGTTTTATTTGTAAAGACTCCTAGTTATCTCTTTAGTATGGTGTGGAAGTTTGGAGAAGGAGGTGCCAGGTCAGGTGTCGTCATCATGACTTTATCGAGTTTCAAAATAGGTTCGTTGCCAATAGTGTCCGTGTTGCTTCTCAGTGCAACGTTAATGAACAGTCAATCAAATCAACCAATTAATCTAACCAGTTTATCATTATTATTATTTTATTTTTTGCATTTGGCTGCACTGCCTTTAGAAGCATAAACCGAATCTTGTACTCACATGCACCTCTAATGAATACCACTACAAATCTTTCAAAAACTGTGGTGGATTTCTAATGCTATGGATGGCATTGAAGACGATTTGCTATGGGATACTGATCACGAAGGCGGAAATCGACTTGGTAGGCATAGAATGGGACTCTTAAGACGAACTTCTCAACAATGGAAGTGAGGATGTACTTGAGCAGCAGCCTTAGATGATGAATGTGAAGATTTTGCAGGATTTTAAATACATTGGAGTGTGTTTTGTTTAATTTTTTATTGATTTCTATTTATATACATTTCAATCTAATTAATTTTGTATTTGTCCTATAAGACGATCTCGCATTTTAAAAGCCTTTTTTATTATTCAATTTTCTTCTTATATTTGGAAAATGCAGTAATTTGTAATGAATCCAATAGAAAAAAAAAACAATGAACGACAAAAAAATTTAAAGTGAAATGTAGCAAAACAAAATGACCACAATATGTCTAGCGTTGACTACATACAAAAATTAATATTACATTGTAATTTTTCCAACAAATTTTATTGGGTATCTTTCTCCGGCTCTATTCTGATAGAAATATTCGATATGGTTGTTATACAATGATTCAAATGAGCTACAAGACTAAAAAGAATTTACAAAAATTGAATGTTTGTCCAGGTAGATTACTACGGCTGGTATAAGATATTGTAACAAATAACAAAACATGTCAATTGAGATGAGTCATACACAAGCTTTAATGAAATTCCTGCAACAACCAGAAATTGCAGGAATTGCACTCAATGAATACCATTTCCAATCATTTTGTGCATAAAGATATCATTATGACAAAGTTACTGACGAGATTTAGAATTTACTACGAAAAGATGCTGAAACCGAAAA
Organism: Nephila pilipes; assembly: GCA_019974015.1. Taxonomy (NCBI): domain Eukaryota; kingdom Metazoa; phylum Arthropoda; class Arachnida; order Araneae; family Nephilidae; genus Nephila; species Nephila pilipes. The sequence goes on along the minus strand of BMAW01109585.1, from coordinate 233,357 downwards.
CAATATATCAAGCAGATGGTCAGAATTCGAACTGTTTGAAATACAATGTTCAACAATTTTTGACGCATTATAGTTACGAAAATAGTTATAAAATATCTGACGATTTCGGACAAAATAATGTAATTAATATTTGTATGAAAAATTAAAAGGAATCTAATGCTAAAAGATATTTTGAGAAAGTTTTCAATCGGAATTTCCAACAGCAAATAAATATATATTTACTGTTTATTTTTTATGAATGATTTTGCAAATAAGTTGGAATATACAGCTTAGCAAAATGCAGCTATTTTTTTTTATATATATATAGCTTTGTTCTTAACGTGCGGATTCACTCTGCTGTGCCTTGCAACCAACACTAACTAATTTTAACTCTTTTTTTTTAATTTAATTAAAGCAAAAATTCGACTCTTACTAACATTTAAGTTAAAACTTGCGAATGTTGACGTTCTTAGCGGTTTTGATTATTTCTCTTCTATTCACTGTTATACATATATCTTTATGTTTATAAAATGTGTTAATGTTAATTATGTGATTTTAGTTATTTGTATATGATAAATTTTCATATAAATAATTTATTATTAACGTTTATTTGATTAAAATGTTTAATTGATTGAAAGTTTATTTTATCTGAAAAGTAATTCATGTGGCTATCCTTTCTTCAGTTTTTTTTTTAATTATTTTTTCTCTTAGTATATATATATATATATATATATATATATAAATTCATGCAGCTATTTCTTCTTAAGTTTTTTTAAAACATATAATATTTCTCAATATTAATTAATGTGGATATCTCTTCTCAAGTTTGTTTTGTAATTTATATTCTCGCATTTATTTCCTGAAGCTACTATTTATGCATTTATTATTTTTTACGCATTTATTTTCCGAAGAAATAAATGTTGAACTTAACAGTGAATTTTTTTTTTTTTTTTTTTTTGTCTCGAACATTCCGGAAAAGGAGGTCTATTTTAACTTCACCTTTTGCTGTGCAATGGGTTGCGTTTGAGAAAATTTGCACAATTTCTTTGTGGTTATGCCTTAGTTTCTCAAAATTGATTTCGTTTTATTTATTAGAAAAACACGTGAAGTCTTAACATCATGAAGCTATATCTCTAAACTGTAGAGTTACGTCACTTGATCAATGACCCGACAACCAAATTTTTTTAAAAAATTGTTGAAAGAAGTATTTTGAAGTGTTTTTATGCGATAACGATTTTAAAACTTCCCTGATTTAATTACTAGAGTTTATATATAATGTTGCCTGGCATGTTATTTATCAAAGACAAGCATTGATAAAAAAAAAAAAAAAGAAACTATTAGATAGATTAAATAATGAGTATCCGACAGTTTTTTAATTGAATTTTTATATATACGTGTTTATAAAAGAAGTAAAACACATGATTATATAATAGGATATTTAATACATGTTATTTAAGGAATAAAAATGCCCTCGAATATCTGAAATTTCTATGACTGGCTAAGAAATTATAAAGAGTTCCTTTATATATATCGGCGTAGAAATTTTAATGTTTTTTTTTTTTTTTAAAAAAAAAAATTTAAAGCACGAAGCAGACGGAGGAGAAAATCGCTACTAAACAGTCATTTTAAAAACTCTGTTTACGAAGCAAAAATACGTTATACTTAACTACTTCTTTTAAATCGGGATAGTAGAAATACGATGTCGACTCAGAAAATGCGTGTGTTGGGGGAGAGGGAAAGGGATAATTATCTGTGCAGTGGTCGTTTTTTCACCATTTTTCCTAAAAAGCATTTTAAAAAATCGTCACCGTCCCTTTTCTGGCCTTATTCCTCTTCTTTAGAGCAGATTTACCGGAAGCAATCAATTATTTTGATCGTTGCTTAGTTTCGGTCTGGGGTGTAGTGAGAAATTTTTTATGGAGGGAGAGGGGGGGTCTCACTACAACTCATATCTCAAACTTAATTTCAAATTTCATTGTTTATTTATTGCGAAAATAATAGTTATTGTGGAGTCCAGGGCGTTTCACAATAAAGAGCCACCGTTCAATGAAGTTGATAATCGTTAAATTAATCGAGGCTCAAAAGTCTTCATATTGGGGTGGTGTAAAGATTCAAGATTGTCGTTCCTGTCACATGACCGAAGTTCAAAATTACGAGGTCTGTCCCCAATATCCCACGTGTGATTTCTAAGTATGGCGTTAGTAAAGACATTCACAATCAATCATCAAAGATATTCGAAAAATTTTATGTTTTTAATGCAAATAAAACAACCTAAAAACGAGCAAAAGAGAAGCGCGGAACCCCAAATCCCCTAATCGTTAAGTACAGACAGTGACTTTCATCTCAAAAGAGAAAAGATACAAATCCGACTAAGCACAGAAATAAACAAAATGTTATCTTTGAGATGTATCCTTTCAAAATGTCGAGCTAAGAGAAGGTCGAGCATTGTAACAATTTTTGTTTATTTTTTGGATTTGAATGTTTCATTTGGTTATGAATCACCATTTCTCGGAAAGTGAAATGTTCCAGTTTAGATTTTTTTTGTAAGAGATTTTTTTTTTAGATCTCGCAGTCAGTGAGATTAGCTGTACGTTCAACCATTTTTATAGGTAGAATTTTAAAAATTATAAGCACATGGTTATTCAAAATGAATCATCCGATTTCAAAATTCCATATTTTCAAAAATAAAGACACGGAATAACAAGTAATACATTAATACAAAGGAAAACTGTGGAAGTTTTATTTTGTGAACAATAAATGGCCGTCATGTGTTCTCCGTGAAGCTATCTCACGAAAACTGTTTCAGACGCTTTCACAGAGCTACTTCGCAGTTGGATAGATAGGCATTGAACCAGATGATCTGATATCACACGGCTGGCCATCTAAATCCCTTGATTAAGCCCCATTCGAATTCCTCCTTTTGAGGTTTGTAGAAAACTGCGGGTATGTGCCGTCATTATTTGCAAATTTAAGTGAACTTCACTCACAAAACTGTGATTTTTGCTGATCCACAATCAAGAATCACTGACATTTTACAACGTGTTCGTCAAGAATTTACAGATCGAATTGACGTTATACTTACAACAAAAGGAAGTTGTATCGAATACTTGTGAAAAAACAGCTTCCATATATTCCCTTTGCATTCATATATTACTTATCTTTTTGTGTCTTTTATTTATGAAAATATGGAATTTCGAAACCGGTTGAATCATTTTGAATAACTTTGTATTTTTTTCTTGTGTAATGATATATGTGATGATTAAAAATACTGTCGAATGAGTGGAACCGTAATGCAGGTAATTTATATTAATACTGTTACTCGCGGTTTAGTATCCAAGGGTCTCAACTACCACTAGTTAACGGGATCCGACTGTATTTTAAGAAAGTGCATCTGCTTTAATAGTTTCTCTCAAATGATGTTTTTTTTTCTTTTTTTCTTTTCCTCTTTCTTTCTCTTTCTTTGCAAAAAGTCAGAGTAAATTGATTTTCGTAACGCTACCCACAGAGTCGGTCAGATCGAATTTCGAATAAAGTAAAAAGAAGAAAAAATAAAAAGGTAATACCCCCCCCCCCCCCTTACAATTCTTCTAATACAATCCCCAGCGGCCGATTGAAAAATCACGATCCGTGTTCCATCCGGAAATCTGCGTCTGTGTGTAAAGACGAAAATTCCATTTCTTAGGGGGAGGGAGGAACCGGATAAAACAGTAGATTGGGGGAATAATGGAAAATAAGAATTACTTTTTATATCGGGAATTGTTTCGATAAGGGAGTGCAGTTCTATTTCATTGAACTCGACTTGGTTTACATCCCTCCTCCCCCTTTCTGCAGTGAAAAAGAAATCTTGAATTCCGGGAAGAAGAAACGAAAACGATTCTTGGAATAAGGAGAAATAAGCACAAGTGATTGCTGGAAAAAGATATAAAAAAAATTTGCATATGTTTCGGGAGACGAAAGGAAATGTGTTTGGGGCGAAAAATAAATTTGAAAAGGTCCATTTGCATCATTTTTATCTCGATTGTTTTTTTAAAATATGAATATAGAAACGATATGATTTTCCTTATACGAGTGGGCATCGTCAAGTTTTAAATATTTCCGAGAAATAACGGTGATATCTGGATAAAGTTAATCCTGCATATTAAGGCAGGTCTACCCACCGTCTACCCACAATTTTGATTTCATCAGCTTAATGTTAATCCTATGGAATTTCGACTTGAATTCTCCCATATTTACTATTGATCTATTTGAATGCAATAAAGTGCATCTGAAAGAGCCAAAAATAATGAATGCTTCTGTGGAATTATTTTTTTCCTCCGATTTTTAAAAATATTTAAAACTGTTCTTTAAAGACCGGAAAACTCATAAACGAATAATTAAAATTAGAATCAAAAAATATTTTTAAAAATTTTAGGGGGAAAAGTAATTTCACAGAAGCATTCATTATTTTTTGCTCTTTTAAATGTACTTCATTGCATTCAAATAGATCAAATAGTAAAGATGTCAGAATTAAAGTCGAAATTCCATAGAATTAACATTACGTCCACGAAATCAAAATGGCAGGTAGACGGGAGCCTTAATGGGTTCTTATGTTCATAATGTTGTAAATGACAGTTATTCATGTTGATTTGTTGGGTTACATGAAATCATAGATTGAAGTAACATGCTGTATCGCGTAAAGTTTTGATTATTACTAAGAAATCGCACCCACCCACCGAGATACCTGAATAAAATTTATTCTGCATATTAATGGATTTTTACGTAAGTTATGTGGCAAATGACAATGATTGATATTGATTCGTTTGGTTTCAAAAGTCCTAGATTGAAGAGACCCCCAATATCGGCGACGACATGGAATATGTAATACTTGAATACCAAGGGAAAATGTAGAAGTTAATTTTACTAGTGTTCTACATAATTTTCTTTAGTTACACGTATAATGTCGATTCGATTTGTAAATTCCAGCGAAACACATTGTAAAATGTCAGTGTTAAAATATTGTGCAGTAGTAGAAATCAGTTGTTTAAGTTAAGTGTTTGTGGGAATGGTGGCGTATATTCTTTAACTGCAACAAACCCTCAAAGGAAGAAATCTATGGGTCTCTATTGTAACTTCGCGTAATTTTTTAAATCACAAATTTAATTTTAAATTTTAATGTAATCTTTTTAACTAAAACTTTTTTCTAATTACAATTTTCACAAAACGCAGTTCTGAGTAGGGAATTCGAAAGTTCAGCTCAATCAAACCTTTGCAAGGTTTGGAGATTAAAAGTTGGAAGGCTCATGTGCTCCAGATAAAATTCGGCAACCTACATTAGGTGGCTTAGATGGTCAGCTGCGTAACATCAAGTCATCTGGTCTACTGCGACTGATACAACTGCGAGATAACTGCGTGAAATCTTCTAAAACTTGCTTTGGTGAAATAACTTCACGAACACGCGAGAAGGTACCTATTTTTCATAATATAAAAAAAAAACTTCCTTTTTATTCATGTATTACTTATCATTCTGTGCTGTTTATTTTTGTAAATATGGAATTTTTAAATTGGGTAAATCATTACGTAGAAACTTAAAACTGTATAGAAACGTAATTTTTATTTCTTGTTCTTCTTTACATTGTCACCTTCCATAGTTATGCATTTGAGTGTGTCACATTTTTCTAAGCCTTTCGAAGGCCGTCTTTGCTCTGTTTTCTCCATATTGCAAGTGACTTCAATTTACGGCTTCTTGAAACCAAACAAATCAAGATGAAGATATGTCATTCGCATCATTATGTACATGAGAACGTTTTAAGATGCAGAATAAATTTAATCTAAATATCTGTATTATTTCTTATTAATAACTAAAACTTTTCGATATCACCTATAAAACTTAATTCCAATAAATAATTCATAAATACGTTCTACTGATACAATTGGTTATGTTCTCAGATTCAAAATATGCTCTAGAGACAATTAAAAATCGATAATTAACATTACTTCATTCAATGTCATTTTTACTTGGGACATCGGGTTATTTTCGGTTTTCCCTTTATTATCTTGGAGATTTTTTGGTAATTTGAATTGCAGCTGCCTTCCACCTAAAATGAAACTGATTAGGTAAATTAGAGGTTTATAAGAAGTGTAGTGAATTTAATTAGAAATGCGAGTAATGATATATAGACGAAGTGGAATTGAAAGGAAAGAGAATGAAGATAGAAGGTAACTACTTGTTGATAGATGTTGTAGATTGGAGTGAATTATCGTAATCATTGGCTTGTATTTAAAGTAGTTGGAAGTGACTCCATATCAGAATAATAGGAGTCGAATCTGTTACAACCGAGTAGTGCTTGAATTGGAATGAGGAATTTGGTAAAGTAAAACTTTATTATTAAAATATTAACTAGGATTAACTGAGTTAGGAAGGGTTTGAGGGAGAGCGACTCTGCATATTCTTTGATAGATAATAAAGTACGTTGTCCTTCTCTTATATATCTTCAAGTGGATTTGTGAACTTACTGACTTTTTGATTAGACTTTAAGATGGTTGTAAAGCTAAATAATGAAGGTTGGCCATCACATACTTGAACAACTCTGCAATAGATTTAAATCTTTGACCTGAAGATCAAAGGATTTAAATCTATCAATAAACTTGCTGACGTGGATATCAATGAATGCGCAGACTTCCTGACCAAGGAAGCACAAAATGTGACTTCTCCTTCCATAGGACCAGCTGATGCAAAGATTGCGGCTGAGAGCAGACTTTTCAATCAATTTTTGAAGAAACTTCTAACCACTAACCTTAATTATTGCAGTTCAATAACTTCTACAACAGCGAGACTGGGAACAAATCACTACAAAGGCATGAAAATTCATCTTGGCAACACAAGAGCCTGTATGAATAATAGAAATTGTCCGAATACTCCATTGAGACATCATAGTACATTTACAACTATTCAACCATTTTACCGAACCTTTCTAAATTTGACGTTGCCTCGCACTTCTATGTAAGAATGTCCCTACAGGAACTTTTCTTCGGTGGTGTTTCTTGAACTTTTCAGCCTTGCAACCTTATTACCACGCCTCAAAATTTGGAATGACACCCTCTTTACCCCCAAACCCTCATGCATGAAAAAAAATATGTTTAATTTCTAATTTAATTCAAAGATTAATAAATAAGTTTTAATTCTAATTTATATAATTTTTTTCATAAAATCTTTCGTTAAAGTGAAATATTCATAATTTTTAGTACCAATGGATAAAAATAACGTATATCTTAAAATATGAATAAAATAACTTATCTTTGTAATAGTTATTGAAATAAATATTAAAAAAAACCCAGGAAAATACAATGTTATATTGTTCTCACTTGTGACGAAATGAATACAATAACTGTACTAGAAAAGTGTTTTCGCATTATCCTCAATGATATCGAGAGTTATTCGCCTGCATGATGCAGGACTTAATGTCAAATGGCTCTTGCTCACCTAAAAACGAGTAAAAAAGTAGCACAGGGGGAGAGTATGAATCTTTTATTAAATCATAACTGAAAAATATGAACCACCCAAAACCAAACGAGTGGAGGCCTGGGTCAGAAAACAGAGTCAAGGAACGAAATCCGAATTTCGAAGAATCGCAGCAACGAAGCAAAAGTTGCAAAGAAAATAACGAAAATCCAAACGAGTGCGGGGGGCGGGGGTTAAAAAGAGTTCGAAATGTTTCAGACGAAGTGTTTCAAAACGAGTTGCCTGTCGCAAAACCGGATTGCTCTCCGAATCGAAGTAAACAGGTGGCAAAGTAACGAGAATGAGATACAAAGGAAAAAAACGGGGGAAAGTCTACGTTTGGAATGTTTTAGGCAAGAGGGAGAGGCGACGAAGGTTCGAAAGACTCCTTAACGTAAAGTGCAGATGATGACTTACACCTCAAAAGAGAAAAGATAAGAATCCTATCAAGGGGATAGGACAAATAAAGGATAGTCATTGAGACGCCTCTTATGATAGTTTGAAGCTAGAGAAGATCAACCCTTTCGATGCATTTTATTTTATCTTTTTTTGAGCGAAAAAAGATTTTTTTCCTTGTATAAGTGATTTCCGTAATGTTTAAAAGTAATGTCGAAAACAGTATAAGCATTACGCTGGTCTCTCAATTTACATTAATATTGCAACTCGTGGCTTAGTAACCATGTACCCGGACTACAGCGAGTTAACGAAGTCTGAACTGTATTAATAATTTTTTCAGGTTAATATTTCCTACAAAGAGCATTGTATCTTAATTCTCTTCTCCCCTCCATATAACAAAATCACTTCTTCGATATTTGACAGTGAGTATAACTGATATCTGAGTCCGATTCGTATGACAGTTTTGAAGAGAAAAAAAAAATCGAAATCGTTGATCGAAAGGATTTGCCATTTCTTTCATTCCTTCTTATAAATCCCCTTTTACTTGACACATTTTTTTCATTTTTATTGCTGTTATGATTACTTTGTAAAGGAAAAAGAAGTAAAACAGTATATAGTCGGAATTTCTCTCCGGGTTCCCCCTCCTCTCCTTTTTCTTTTCATCCCAGAAGCGACCAGCTTCGAAATTGAATGAATGCGCCTTCAAAAACCTGCGATAGCGCAGGTTTACCATTTATCTTCCAAAGATGGCAACATCAAACGAGATAGCAAAGGTTGCTGGATTTCTCCCCCCCCCCCTTTTTGCCACTATTATTATTTCTTTTCTTTTTGCCTTTTATATCATCTTTATATTCTTTATACTTTTCTTTTTTTTCATTTCCGTTTTATTTTAGAATTCGGGCGTGAAAATGTCTTGGAATTTTCTTTTTTTCTTCTTTTTTAGTTTTATTTTTTAAAAAAAATAATAAAAATACCGCTTTCGCGTCCAGAGAAAGTCAAAATAAAATATCGCTCTTTTTACGACTATCTCTCCGTTCCAAAATTCTAGCGCAGCTGTTGATTTCCGTTCCGAATTCTTTCGAGGGTGGTCGGCGGACGCAGAAATCTCTGTCACCCCTTTTCTTTCTTTCGTTTCTTTTTCTTTTCTTTTCTTTTTTTTTAAGTTTTCTGCTTGAAATTTATTCTTCAATTTGGAATAAAATAAGAGGTTAAAGTAAATTGGGACTTCGGAATGTGGCTATTTCTTTAGTAAAATACTCTTCTATTTTCTTAGTATCTATTATGTTATGGTGAAAAATGTCTGAGGAATCGAATAACTTTCGGGAAATAAATTCAACGAGCAAATTATCTTTCGTGAAAATTATTTGTCTGTCATTCTGTTTACTTCCGCGCAATACTTAGAATTCTTCACTGGCTGAACCAAATATAATTAAATTCATATTCAATTCCACTTTTTTGTTCGTGACATATTAAAAGTTTCGTTGTTTATCATAAAATGACAATATACTAAATACTTTAAAACATTAAAGGTGCAAAATGACAATGATTTAAATTGTGGTTTTCTTTTTTTTATCGGAAAATAAAAATGTACAAACATAAAAAGAATTTTAAAAAATTTCATTGGCTTCGCTAACTTCATTTTAACATGCGGTGACATTTTTTTTTCTTCTATTAAGTTTCCGAAAAAGTAGAATTATTCAAAATGAATAATAATTTGCATAAAGTAAGCGTACTTTTGAGCCACAGGCTACACAGAAGGAAATAGTATCAAAGAAATAAAATACCTTTTTCAAAATACCTTTTCCTAATGCATTTATATTTTCTCAAGCAAAACATTCTGAAGTTCGAAAACGTTGCCAATGTTAGTAATAAAAATAATAAAAAGCAATCGATTCTGCCGTGAAAATCAATTATTAAATTAAATATTAAAATAAGAGTAAAGAATAAATTATTACAGTAGGCAATGATATTCTGTTCGGATATCAAAATAAAAGCTGACGATAACATATGAAAATAAGCATATTCTCAGCATTGTAAATGTACCTTAAGCAAACTAAATGTAATTAATATAATAATGTATTATAAAGTCAATATTTTGAGCCAAATGCCATCTTGTTATCTCCCTTGCTTAAAACCTCCCTGTAGATGGATGTGTTTTTGTTGTTGTAGTTGTAGTTGTAAAGGTATGAATATCGGATGTCACACAATCCCCTCAGATCAGGTCATAACGAGTCTCCGAGCGGAGCGGACAAATGTAAACTCTAGAAAGTTGTGAATCGCGGGGCGATTGAGGGCTAAAGGTTATTAATCTGCACTGATCACCAAGGTAATGCGAAAGGTTTTGAAATGATATAGGACTGTTATTGTTACTAAAAAAGTGGGACAGATCTCATATGAAGTTTAAGTGGAAGGGTACTAAATTAATACTCAAGAAAGTTAAAGTAAACAACAATCGAGGCATTGTTTTTGAGACTAAGTTATAAAAGAAAAGTGAAGAAAAAAGTTGTTTAGCGAAAAATTTATAAGATTTATAAGCTCTATAAAAAGAAAAGAATTAACAGGATAATAAGATATAGAAGTATGAGAATTTTTTTCAATTACGTATCCTTTATTTTATGTTCATACACTTTTGTTGACCCCATTTTCTCAATACAACATTATGTTAGTATGCGTTAATAATTCCTAAATACTTCCGCACTTCCTTTATAAACGCACGTGAGGACAGCGCATTTTTGAAAAAATAGGAAGAAGTTCAGTTGTTTTTGTTCTAGTGACTTAAACCATTAGATAACGTAAATAATTAGAGGAAAACTGTTTTATAAGCATAAGAAGATGCATTTATATCATTTAAAATGCAGAAAATGAAGAAGGAATTATAATATGGGGGTCTCACCTTTTGAGCGCCGCATTTACTTTTTAAGATTTATTTTGTTATTTATCATAGTTTTACTGTCAAAATGGTAATTTTATGGAAAGAATTCACTGGAAAATAATTATCATTTTGCCTGAAAAATTAAAAAAAAAAAAATTAAATGACTGGAAAACGGTTAAAACATTATATATTTATATCGCACTAAAGCAGGCATTTCGAATTACTGTAACGATAATGGGAAAAAAAAGTGTCAAAAAAAGATGCATACAATAGAGCATTGATTATCTGAAAACCGATCAACTAAAAAACATTTAACGGAAAGTTTTCCAGTCGACAAATTCTATCCAATAGTTGTCTTTCTCACCCCCCCCCCCCCCCCCCCCCGCCCCCCCAATTAGTTTTAGCTCTGAAGCAAAACAAAATTTGACTTTAAGGCACCTTTCTACCGACCATTTTGATGTCATGAACGCAATGTTAATCCTATGAAATCTCTACTACAGTCCTCAAATATATACTATTTTTTCTATATGAATGCAAAGAAGTGCATTCGAAAAAAGCAAAAAATAATGAAGATTTCTGTAGAATTATGTTCCCCCCCCCCTCCGATTTTGTAAAAAAGTTTTATCCTTATTTTAATGATTCGTTAGTTGATTTTCCGAATTATTAAAAAATATTCTAAAATGTTTTCAAAAATTGGGTAGAAGATGCAATTCCTTAAAAACCGTCATTATCTTTTGCTGTTTCGGATGCACTTTATTGCGTCCAAATAGATTTAAATACGATAAAATAGTATAGATATGAAGACCCTTAGTAGAAATTCCATAGGAATAACAATACGTCCAACGAAGTCAAAATGGTCGGTAGACTGGAATTTTACATTTCTTAAACTGTAATCCTACTTTAATGGCCATTTTGAACTTGTCAAACTAGGCTCTCTGTGTGAGTATATTATTTGTAAGACAGGACTATGTTATTTTGATACAAAATGTGTACAAAGAGGTATAGTAAAGTTTTAATTATTAATAAAAGAAATAACCGAGATATCTCGATAAAATTTATTATACGTATTAATTTATCTTTATGCGCATTATATTGTACATGGAAGCTATTCATGTTGATTTATTTAGTCTCGGGAAGCCGCAAATTGAAGTCACCCACAATGTGGACAAAATAAGAGTTCAATCTGCCGAGTTCTACAATGGCGACCTTCGAAAGGTCAAGGAACCTTGGGAGAAATGTATTACTCTGAAGGGTGATTATGTAGAGAAGTCTTAAGAATAATAAGTTAAATTTTCTACATCTCTAATATTTTAGTAATAATGAAAACTTTGTGATATCTCGGAATTCTCATTAAATTTTTACGATATTGCAAACTACTTCAAACTACAGCCTCCTGAAACCATACAAATGAACATGAATAGCTGTCATTTATAACGTCGTGTACATTAAGATCCATTATCCAAATTTTATACAGATACGATATAACTACAATGGTAGGGTCAAAATGTCCCGGTACTGAACATCGTACGCTTAATCTACGACTTACGAAGACAGAAAATTAATAAAAATTGTAAGTAAATAAAGATTTATAGGATCTAAAAATTCCGGAAATGGGATATATATATATATATATATATATATAGTGATTTCTTTAAATAATTGTTTTTTTTTCTTTTAGCTATTTTGATTTAATTTTCTTAGAGAGTGCTATATATTGTGAAATATACTATTTGTGTTTTGTTAGTGTATATATATATATATATATATAAAGTATCTTAGATAGGTGCCTAAAGATTGCTTTTATAAATTGTATAATTTTATATATATATCTTTTTACCTTTAAAAAGGTTATAATCTTTTAGTTCATCCAATAATTTTAAATAAAAGCTTGATGTAAAATACTTTTCTTACTTTTATTTATTTGTTTTAAAGTTGATTTATCGAGAGGTTGATGGCGCACCCTTATTGTATAAATGTAATTCGCGTCAAATTTATATGCACTTAAGCTTACTTTGAACCTTAATAGTCATTGCCTCTACAACTTTTAATAAGTATTTCCCTCGCTTTCAGATTCAAAAGGCAGGCTGGATTGTGAGTATCACGTTTTATCGAATTTGGTTAACCTCATAAAAACTGCGATGCTTTATTTAATTTAACGCAACCGGAATTGTTACAAGAATCAGAAATCGACACTCCGCCTTCTCTGGGATGGTAGCACGTTTTCTTAATGGATCGTTTGCCCTTGAAAAGGGGTGATAAATACTGCAGAATCGTCTGGTGCCATTAACGCCGTTCGCACGAAGTAACAGTTATTCTGATGGCCGTGCGTTGTTCGAAGGGTCGTTAAAAGTGAGGTGTTGCAGCTCAACACGGGGTAGAAGGGGAAAAAAATCGTAATCGTGAACCTGTAAAGGTATCGCAAACAATATTTGAGCGGAGGCATTTTTCTGAGTACCTCTCCTTCGCTTGTGGCACGTTTTATTTCGATTATTTTTCGCGTCTGCTTCAAGAAGGAAAATGTTAACTCGTATAGCCATTATACTTATTTTGTTTCTCTTATGAGTATCAGAACAGAAGAGAATCGTAGCGTACAGTATCTAAGACTCCCCTTGTTTATATATGTGTGTGTGTGTGTGTGTGTGTACTTAATTGAGCTTAGATTATTTTCGGACCCGTTAATGATATGTTGATCAATCTATACATCTATAAAAGCAATTTTTTTTTTGTCAAAAAGGGTTTTTCCCCCTCTTAGTTGAATATGGATATGATTTGTGAGATATACTTGCAATTAGGTACCATTTTAAAGAAAACTATTGCACAGTATGGTTCCAATTTTTCTATATTCTATAAAGGGTGCTTATGATATAGTGAACCTAAAATATGTTTTTTTTTTCTTAAGCAATATCTAAATTTTGCGAAATATTTTTTTTATATAAAAAAGGAGGGGGGGGGGGAAATTAAATTTCCTAAATTACAAAGTTCTTTTTTTTTTTTTAAAAAAATTTTTTAAAATTTTTTAAAATGGTGGTTTTTTTTTTTTTTTTTTTTTTTTTTTTTTTTGCATTGGTTATACATGAGAAGTGAAGTATTTTGTATATTTATGGAATATTACCTTTGAAAATGGCACCTAAATGAAAATATATCTAAAAAATCATGTCTATTTTACACTCAAAAGGGATGAAAAACCTTTTAACCGAAAAAATACTTTTGTAGTTCTATGAAATGATCAAAATATAATTATTAAGCACACAAAAAAAACCGAGCTCTGCAAATAATTGTAAAACATAAAAGTCTCAAAAAAAGAAAGGGTCTTAAATTTGGTATTTCACTTTTCCTAGCAATGTGTGAAATATATTTTCGGGTTATTCTTAATATTAGATCGAGGAATGTTAAATTCCTTTACAATTTCTCAAATGGAATGCTCAATGCGTATAGCATTCCTCGTTGGAAGTCTGATAATTCCTGTCTTGTGGCCCTTAATCCTGTCACAAAATTTTTCACATGAATTCCTTTTGTACAATGCACTGACCATCTATATTTACAAACCTGACCATCTATATTTACAAACCTGCAGTGACGCTTTCCTGCAATGTTATTCTTGGGAAGGAAAAGAGGCATTTACAGATGTCTGTCGGTTTCCTAGGAAAGCTTAAGCAATGACCCCTTCCAATATATGGCGACGAATTTATTGGCCACCTTGGCGACAAAAGGAAAGTTATCGAAAATTCTGGAATTTTGTCGATATCTCGATTAAAATAGTTATGGACATTTCGTGAATTTTCAATGTGACTGACATCTGGCGGAAACAGTAGTATTATTTTGGAGTGCAAAGGATTACTAGGAGATTTGTCAACGGTGTGAAAAAGTAAGCTGAAAATTATTGGAAGGGCTGTTACTGTTATTACAGTGCTGTTTTTATTCCATTTGTGCTGTTAATCTGTCCCAAGTTTTGCTATCTGTGTGTTCATCTTGTCCTAAATATTTTTGAATAAAGTGTCATTTGCCATTATTCTCCGTGTTGGACTGATTTCACCGTACACCCTTGAGACCGAAATTTTTGTAACATTACATTTCTTGCTGGTTACTACTATCTTCTGGGTACTTGCATAATGCTATCCCATTACTTTTGACGCTTCATTTGTATTGGGTTTTCCTCGTGTATTTCCCGTCAATTAATAACCTTTTGGGTCTTAGCAATGACGTTATTTGATTTGAGAATCTTTGATTGTGTGTGAACCATGACTTATGTCAAATGTAGTGAATAAGATTAATCGGATAGCATTTATAAACTGCGAAGAGTTTAATGTTGTTGGAGGAGGAGGAGGAGGAGAGAGAGATCTAAAGATTCGAACAACGAAATTACACTTGGGCTGATAAGAAAAAAATTTATTTAACTCGAATTAGGTGTGAAGTGGTTATCAAAGATTGGATAATTAGCCGGTTCCAGCTTACAAGTTTTAGTACTGATTCAGACTCGGTTAATCAGTTGCAATTAGAGTAAAAAAAATTTTTACATGAGCTTAAGTAAGAGCGCGAGAAAGGCTCTGATCCCTTATGATAATGTGTATATATTGAGTTTTCGTATATATTGAGTTTTCGTTATTCTTAAAAACATTAAGTTAAAGATTAGACTTTTTGATTCTTTGACTATTCACTTAGTGATAAGGCTGGACTTATAGCTATATATGTCGAGGAGGAAATCTCCCAGTTTTCCTTCCTTATTGGAATTATCTCACTGTATAAAATATCAATACAAACATATATAATTAATATTTAATTAAAATTATTCAAACTGATTTGGAAAACAAAAAATCTTAAGATGAAAGAAAAAGAAACAACAATCTAGCAATCTAGCCGACAAATATGTAAGAGATTATTTATCTGCCTCGTTTATTTTTGATGTGTGTTTAAAAACTTTTTAATTTTTCTTGCAATAAAAAAAAACTTTTTTTTGTTGCTAATTTCGACTTCTGATTTTTTTTTTAAATTTCGCCAAAATTAATATTTTTAACTGCTGTGTTTTCAAATAAAAGGATTGTGTATTATTTCAAGAATTTTAATTTAATTTAATATTTAAGTTAAGTTTTTCGTTATTTCGGGGATTTAAGGTTACAGCGAAATTCTTCCGGCCGGCACCACAAAGAGTATAAATTGTTTAATAGAATTACAAAATAGATACTTTTTTACTGCCATAACTTTATTAGAATTTCCGAAATATGACTGAAAACACCACTTGGATGAAATAAATTGAGCATAAAAAAAGGTTTCCCCCCCTCCCTTGACTTGAGAAGTATCCTGAAAAAAAAAATCTGTTTTTGAGCCAGAAGCCCATAAATAATATTTAAGTGCCCAAAATATTACTACGCCTTGCGTTTCTTTTCTTTCTTTTTTAGCTCTCTCTCTCTTTCTAATTTTAATATCTTTCTAATTTTAATCTCTCTTCTAATTTTTTTGAAGAGGAAAGAATGTTTTGAAGATTTCTTTGAATGATATGGGCATAGTATCACTGAAGGCATCTTCATTCACCTACGGTACCGGAATATATTACGATGAATCTTCATTAACTATTCTGATGACATACTTTAAGGTGCACTGTTGCTGTAAAAAATGCAACCTTGCACCGTCTTCGCTGTGAATGAGACGAATATAAAGAGACTTCTCTTAGACACCGCACTTGTTATGGGGAGCGACATAATAAAACAGAGTTTGTCATTCATTTACAGACAAGGTTTTATTACTATTTGTTTTACATTTGTTTTCTTGTAAGTCATTGAAAACAATTTTTTTCTCATGGAAATGTTCTGAAATAGGTTCGGTTCACATTCTAAATTTATGTGAACTTGACCTCGCAATTTAAGTAATTTTTTATTCATCTCTAATAATAAGCTCGAGTTGCTGTTACAATTCTTGAAACGTCTTTTACAGCACATCAAATTTATTTCCTTTGGATCCCATCTCATACAGGATTCTGCGCAAAGGTATCGTAAAATTGAAATCATTACCAAAAAAATAACCATGTGATCTTATATCAGATGAAGTCAAATTTATCACAGGGACATTCGACCTTTTTGATCAAATTCACTCGAACCCGAGTGAATTGGTAAATTTAAATGTCTGAGAATCTAAAACTTCCAAATTTTCGATTTTTTGAACAACAGATGAGTTAGAGCTCCATCTGTTGTGAAAAGTTTGGTACCAAAATTTTAACGATGCTACCTGATTTAACGAGAGAAAAAAAACTAAACCTTGTTTTATTTTTATTTGTTTATTTGTTTTCAACTTTAACTTCATTTTTCTCGAAACAAAAAAAATTTCAGCTTGCTCGCAGAAATTCTCAGAAACTGCTTATTGTATTAGTTTGAACTACCATACGCAAGTTCAAAATAAGTTTCTTTGCGACATATAAATCACACAATTTTTATACAACTATTAACAGAAAAAATTTATATCAATATCACTTGGATTTTTTCTTAAAAGTTCAAAATTTTCTTAACAATTGTATGAAAAAATTGTTTTCCTCTGTATTCTTATGAAACTTCAAACCTGCACTTTTTTCAACTAGATAACATGACTCATATAAATTTTTATCAATATAGTATTTAAGAATCTTGTGCACAGTAAAATACTCATTTCTGTATTTAAAAAAAAAGTGTTCAATTTATATTTCGTTATAACTTTAAAAGAAACATTTTGAAATTGTATGAAAATATGAAAAGTGATATAGATATATATGAATATTACGCGGTAAAAGGTTTTCAAATGTCCACTTTGTTCAATTGGTGAATTATACTGGTTTGAAAATTCCATTTTTTCTTACTCACGTATAATTGCTAAGAGTCCTAAGACCCCATAAACTTTCATGTTAATTCTAACCTAGATTAGTCTTGAGAGAATGTAATTCTGTATGTTCACAATTTGACATTTAGTAAATTGTGTAAATGTTTATACTTCATTGAATTGTGAACTTATTGCCTCATCGGTGAAGGTTTAGATCAGACCTGACCAGCACGGGGCCCGTGGGTCGTATGCAGCCTGCCTATTGTCAACCTGTGGCTCGTGGAACTGGGGCATCTAAACAAAAATGTATACTTTTGTTGTACTTAAAAGTACTAAAGAACATTTCACCATAAGTGGTTCGTATCATATCCCATTTTACTATGGGAATACCTTAGTACATTGACAATTATCGTCATAATTTTCTTCGATACTTCTTATCATAAGCGATTACAAAGCTGGTGTTATTTTAAGAAGAGCGCGAGTCGTTTTTCGTGTTTTCCTGTACGTATACCTGACAAGCAAACCTATTAAAGAGTGCGGGTGTGCGATTGCGACTCGCAGATCATGCGAAATAGCACCAGCTGGTGTATGTGCTGCAAACCAAATATATTTGACTCTGAAGCGTAGGATTCCAGATTAACTGACTTCTCGGTGCTTTTTAGTCGCTAATAATTTGCCACCAGCATTACTTTGAAACAGCAGGACAGTTTCTTAAAAATTACATTACAAATACGTTTATTATATGAAACATAGTTTCTCTTAATTTATTGTAAAAAGTTGTTGATTCTTCTAAAGAATTAATCATTTCTCGAAACTCCAGAGGAGAAAGTAATTGTAGTTTTTAACGTGAGAATTGGAAAATTGGCGTAAGAAGAGCCGAAATTTAAGGGTTATAAATCGAATTCATCACACAAACACACACACACATATATATATATATATATATGTGTGTGTGTGTGTGTGTGTGTGTTTTTATATATATATGTGTGTGATGCATAGGATACCCTTGTGATCCTCTACTATTTTCAACTCTCTTTTGTCAACAAATTTTTATCACCCTCCCTCTTTTTCAAACGTCTGTATCCCTGCAATTACACCTTTTCGGCGCAACATAGCCATGCGGACTCTTACTATTAAACCCAATCAATTACTCAGGTTGATTTATTTGGTTTCAGGAAGCTGTAGACTGAAGTTCTCAGTTTGTGAAGATAAAATCTGTTGAGTTCTTAGGGGTCTTAGAAAGGTCAAGAAATGCTGGGAAATAAGTATATAGAAATCTTAAGAACGATAAATATAAATTAACTTTCTAACTCGATTAATTTTCAGTCATAAATGAAACTTTACATTACCCAGGATAGTAATTAAGCTTTACGCTACGGGTAACTTCAATCTACTTTCCTAAAACCAAACACAAACAACACGAATAATCATTACAACTTGCCTTATACGCAAGGATCTATTTCTATGCAGAATAAATTTTATCCAGATTTATCTCGGTCATTTGTTACTATCAAACTAAACTTTACAATATTCCCTCGTATAGTTCACCTTGACCCGAAGAAATGTTGAATTATAAAACTGCTAAAACCGTTACTCTTACACACGAGAAAGAGAAGTCTTTGGCAATGCAC
>BMAW01109585.1:53979-211446 GCA_019974015.1 Nephila pilipes | reverse complement strand
TTATTACGTATTGCTCCAGTATTAAAAATGATTTGATCCTAAACAGTTCAAAATCGAAGCCAAATAATGTTGCCTCACAACAGTATTAAATTCTGTTCTGATTAATCTTCAGTCGTTTCTTGATTCCTGATTACATGTGATTTAAGGTGATATCAATCGGAGATATAGATACTAATCTTGAAAATGTCTTATTTCAAGACAATGTAAAATTTGGGTGACATTTATTATGATACATTTTTGAAAATTATTTAAATATTAATTTATTAAATTAATTGCTAGGTGAAAGCAGATGCAAACCTATACGCAAAACGTTTTAGATAAAATTTGAAAAGTGGTCAGTTTCTGACATTTTTATATGGTTAATTTAAGGCAATAGACCCTTTGAAAATCGAAATAAAGAAAAGGGACAAAGACAAATAATCTTAGAATGAGAGTAACATATTTGATATTTAATAAAATCAGTGCCTATCACCCTATATATAATTTTTTAAATAAATAAAAGGAAAGCATTCTCTACTTACATAGTGTTGAAATATAATTAATCAAAATATTCATTGGAATTTCACTTAAGTATTAAATTACACTTCTATTTCAAATTTTAGATCTGATAGCGTGAAATTTAAATTTATCATCAAAAATCTCATACTGTTTCAATCAATGCAGATTATCAACAATCCGCCCGAACCAACCAGAAAATTCCCAAAATCAATAAAAAAAAAAAAAGCCTTTACTATGTTCTTTAATCCTACAGTTCTAACTGCTTAAATACTTTTACTAACGAGCAACTATTACTGCAGGAAGGTGAAATTCACCTACCTAACAATACTTTTTATTTCCCTTCCATAGACTAGGGATGTTGATCAAACTGAGAAAAGATTTAGGTTTTGAGGTGGAGAGAAAACTGCTTTCCATTTCCTTGAGATATTGAATGTCAAGTTGCAAGATTCTCGATGGTAAATCTCCACACACATATCATATTTCAGTCTCTGCAAGGTCATATGCTTCAAAACAGGCCTGTCCTAACAAAATGATTCTTTGGAAACGATTTATTCCGGTAATGATAATAATATATATATATATAATATAGCATAAAAGTAGTACATAATGCATTTCCTCGCATAAACAATGACTTCCTAATTTTCTTTCCCAAGTTTTCTAACTTCAAAAGAGTTTTTCCTATTTTTTGATCCAATTCCAAAATTATCCTTTTATTTATTGTAGATCAGCCCATAAAATGTTGAACCTAATTGTAATGTAATAATCAAATTGTCAGAAAATATTACATTGACTAGATATCCTTCATGTCCCTTCATCTTATACTCAGTGTCAGATAATCTACTATAAAAAATAATTCAATCACAAAATTCTTCCTCTTCTCTGTTCACACGGCTTTTCTGATATGAGAAAGTGAAGAGCTGGGTCTCTCGCTTTCTCCAGATCTTCACAATGTATAAGGTAATGCCTTCTCTCAAAGAAATAAATTAAAAAACTTGAAACCTGAAAATCACCTTTACCTTGATATTTCTTAACTCAGTTAATTAATCTCATTATATATTTTACACACACACATATATAAACACCCATTTAACTAAAAACAGTTAACTCCATAAGAAAGATAAAGATCACTAGTGCACCTCAGAGGGTTGTGTGATTCCCGTACTTATCTAAAGATGGTGCCTTGGGGGAAGAATCAACGTGAATGGTTAGAATATACAAAATTGTGTACATAAGGATTCATTAATATACAGAATAAATTTCATCCAGATATCTCGTTTGTTTCTTAATAATAATTCAAACTATTCTAGACATCTTCGAATATTTAAATTTTTTGGTAAACTTTCAAAAGGGAGGCTCGATTTTGCTAGTATGCAAAAATATTCTCAAAAATAAACTATAAATAAAAATTTATTTGTAGTTGGAAAATTCAGTTCATTTTACATTTTCATACAATTGTTGTTAATTATATTCGCTTGTGGAATCGTTTGCTATTTTATAATAAGTACTTTTATGATGATTAAATGTTAAAAATATTGTAATTCCTTAGTTTGAATTCTAAGGGAGGGAGTTGGTTAAAAATATTGTAATTCCTTAGTTTGAATTCTAAGGGAGGGAGTTGTTGCATTATTTTCCGATTCATGTAGTAGTCAAGTCTATTTATAGAGTGATATGTTGTTTTAGTTATTTCTCAAATTGATATATTTATTCATAAAAATCCTTAGAACCGATATCCATTGGGTACAACCTCAGCAACAACTGGAATAGTTGGTGAATAGCTCATTGCAACTGATGTCTTAATATTTGTTACAATATTTTATATCAATATTTACAGTAATCGACATGGAGAAATTCAGTTTTAGTAAACTGTGTTTAAATCTTTCAGTCCATAAAAATCATCATACAACAATCACTTTAATATGATTAAAGAGAAAATTTGTAATATCTGAAAACTGTGAATTTCCCCCCCCCGAAATATTTATAAATATGCTGCAAACGAATGTTCCTTGTGAAATAAACATTTAATTACTTTTAATTTTGTAATCCTACTCAACTGATCTAAAGTTTTATAACTTTGTTAAAATAAAGTCGATACCATACAAATTTCTGTTCCCATTCGTATTGATTGGTTTAAAAACAGATAGCTCAAATATTTTTCTCTGCGTAAGTCGAAATTCGACCAATTTCATGAAAAAACTATTTATTGAAACTTCCAACTATAGACAGAAAATAGAATTTCTGTGTCAGATATTTTTCAATCCCGTGGAGGGGTAGGACAGTTGACTTGGAGTACCAGTAGCGTTTCGAACCCCCGATTTCGGTCCAAAGTAAAGTTTACCGGTCGTTTTTTTTTTGTTGTGCTCTTATCAACTAGGCTAAAAGGGGATCTCCAGTTGGGCTAGTTCTTAAAGCGTCTTAACTTCTAATGTCGTTGTTGAAGAGATCCGTTGCATGTTTCTCCTCCAGTATCATCAGGATGATGCAAAAAGGAATATTCTTTCTGATATTTTTTGAGAAGGTTGTTTTTCTACCCATTACTGCTATTGACGTACATCCCCTCCCTGTAGTAATGAGTTTCGTTTTGGGCAATTTCCATTTGATATAATCGGTTGTCTCGAATTAAGTGGCGGGTCTGTTTGACAGGTGCGCTGTAGCCTGTATATCTTTAGATGTGATTTATGTGCGATTGTTCTAGTAATTAAATGTTTTGCACAGGGGGCATATGCAACCAGTAGTTTTAGGCTGTGTTGTCATCTAGTGTAGCCCTGGTTCACTTCTTTAACAAGTGATGTTTACTACCCCGTTACGTTTCGATCCCATCACCATTGGGTCCGAAGAAAAGTTGATCGATAGTTTTTTGCAGCGATCTTAGCAACTACACCAAAAGAGACGTCCTGGTCAGGAAAATTATTAAGGCGTTTTAACTTCTGTCGTCGTTGTTGAAGAGAACCTCCTCAGAATCATAAGTGAAAACCATATGCAAAGACTAACATTTGTGATCTTTCAATTTCATACTACTTCCAATATCCATCTTATCTTCATTTGTATCACTAAATTTTATGTGTTGTCACCACATAATGAAATGAACTTGCCTTTTATTCATCTATTATTGAGGCGTTTATATTTGAAGTTCTCGAAGAGTCCATCTTAAACTGAAAGTGGTGGCTCCAAATAAGATAGCAAAATTGTAATTTAGATACATGAATTTAAAGATACGTAAGTCTCAATTTACTCATTATCTTTAATGTAATATATTACGTTTTCTGTGCGACGCAGTTATAAAATCGCAATATTTGGCTAATTAGAGTTTTCAATCGCATTAACATATCAAAAAAAATATAAGCGCTTTTATTGGATCGGTATCGCAATGCAATTTCAGCATATATCGGAATCAAAATAGGACCCCTCTCGCATAAATGCTTAGCGTCCTGCGTCACACACGCAAATAAGTCTAGGCGCCGTTGCGACTCGTGTGAAAACGCTTTTCTATTTTCGTCCATAGTTTCTGTTTCGTCACATGTCCGTACATCGCGAGAACAATGTTGTATTGTATTTTGCCGTTTTATTCTACTAAGATTGGTATTTATTTCAATAACTATTTTTAGAGAAACTGTTTTATTTATATTTTCGCACGCACGTAAGTTGTGCTTTCTCCGAGCAGCCTTCAAGCTCTTTTCAGTACTTTTCTATTGTAGGCTTGGCTGTTGATGGAATTGTAGCTTTCTGTAGAGTGGTAATAGGAGGAAGAGTTGCTATTGGATGCTGGAGGTGGAGGCTACATTCCCATTGGCTGTCAGAGACGGTTGAAGAGTAGACCGACTTTAAAGAATTTTTGATGATCTTGGCTGGAGTAGGAGTTGGCAAGAACTGGTTTTGCTATTGATTGACCTGATGCATAGGGGAGTGTCTCTGTTGGCTACCCCAGATGAATGTTATTGTGAAGGCGGAGAAGTAGGAGGAGAGGATTTGTGTGGACCAGGAAGGCATGATACTTTTAGAACATTTTTAAAGTTTTTAGTGGAGGAAATTTTTTTTTTTAATAAAATGAATTAGGAGGGTTCAAAATTTTATTTTTTTTTTTTTTTTTTTTTTTTTTGTCTTTTTTTTAATATTGGGAACATATTCTTCTAAGTTAATCATGCTTGAATTTTTTGTTTCTGGGAGTGAGTTAAAGAAGTTAATTGATAGTTTTTAAATGAATTTTTTTATAAACTGGTATTTTAAGAGTTTAGAAGTTTAAGATTTCAGAGTTTCTGATATATTATCTGTCTTTAGTGATAACTCGTATAGTAGAGTTTTCTGCAGTTTCTAGTTGTTTAATATTAATTTTTGCCGCATAGGCCCACACTGGGCTTGCATATGTGAGTATTGGACGCAAAATGGAATTGTAATAAAGCATTTTATTTTCTAATGTCACTTTGAAGTTCCGGCATATTAAAGAAAATAATTTACAATTGGTTTTCCGGAACTTTTCTCGCGTGTGTATAATTTGTTGTTTTAAAAAATAAGATTACTTCTTATCCACGTATTGTTAAAAACTACGAGTATTTCATTTTAATTTAATGACAGTTTTTATTAAAAATGAAGTAAATTAGAATTAAAATTTGCTTATTTATTAATCGTAAATTAAATTAAAAATTAAATGTGTGTGTGTTTTTTCATACATGCTTATAGTAGGGAGAATGGTCAATCGATATTTTGAAGCGTGGTAGTGGGTTCTAATTCTGAGCTCTGCTGTCATCTAGTGTCCAAATTCTGGATCATCACTTCGAAGTTTATCCGTTCCGTTTTTTTGCAGTGCTCTTAACAATTAAACCAAAAAGGTTTTTTTTTCGGGTTTAAGGCATTTTAGAGTCTACGTCGTTGAAGTCAGCCGCTGTAAGAAAACAAAGAGTAACGAATGGTCATTTTTAAAAAACTATGTGATTTCTTGTCTTAACAAGGATTCTTTTTCTTTCAGGTACCTGGGCATGGTTGGAGTGTCAGTCACTCCTCCCGATATGGCCAGCGAACAGGTGTCCTTATGCTCTGCCGTGCCGGGCTTAGTGGTACAACAGCAAAGGGTGTGCCATGCCCACCCGGCTGTGATACGAGCTGTGAGTGGTGGTGCCAGAAGAGGCATCGAAGAATGCCAGAATCAGTTCCGGCACGATAGATGGAACTGTACGGTGGAAGGAGGGGAAAGCGTCTTTGATCATACGTTGCAGAGGGGTAAGTCATCGCACATTTCTGGTTTTCCTTTTTATGCCTATTCTTTCTGCTGCCTTTTTAAAAAACTATTTTGTTCAAAACTATTCTATTTTTGAGAAGTATACGATTTAAGGCGGTGATCTTGACTATTTGTGGGCAGATTTGAGCTGCTTTTCTGCGGGTCTTCAAACATACGCTCTTGGTAACTGTGGTGGAACGGAATTCACGGCCAGGCCAGTTATTAAGTGCTTTTGTGACGTTGGGCTATTCGCGGTTTTCACTTCGCTTACCTTTTTGTTATTCGAATTGCATAAAATTCGTACTCGCGAACCAAATAAAACGTTGTTAAGCAAATTAGATGAAGATAAGAAGTGTAATGAATTGAATTAGAGATACGTAGACGAAATAAAATTGAAAAGAATAAGAAGGGAGACAGATGATAACCGGAAGCCTTTAGATGTCTGTGAATTATTGTTGCAGTTAATCGTTTGCTGTAAAATTGGTTAGAAGTGACTCCTGATTAGAGTAACAGGAGTTAAATCTACTGCACGCAAAAAGTGTCTCACTCAGTACGAGTGAGTTTGGAAAACTAAGACTTTGTTGTTTAAATATAAGATAGGATTAAAGGGAGTTAAAAGAAATTCGAGAGAGAGTGGCCTACCATGTTCTATGCAGTTGGATTTATTTCATGTTAAGTTCCATGTTCTGTGTTGACCTTTTTCTAACGTCACTTCAACTGTATTTGTGAACTTATTGGATATTTTATTAGACTTCGAGATAAGTATGGAGTTTAATAATGAAAGGAAAACGCTGCTCTTTTAAACTCCAATACGTGTCAATTTCGAGTAGCAGATTAGGAATATAGCAATGACTAGATCTTGAGCCATGCTTTTTTGTGATTCGTTATTTTGAGTGCTTAGTTTTATTGAAAATTGGATGATCTAGAAATAATTATTTCTTATTTTATCTTAAATATCTTCAACTAAAGGTTATCTCCACTTATCAGATTCGTGTAAAAATAATTACAGTTTTTTACTTTCAACTTTAAAGCAGTATATCTCAGCTTAGAATTAAGTTTATCCATCAAATTGAGGACCATTAGAATCTATGCATTTTTGTCAATAAGAAACATTCTACTTAACTAATGATTCTAGCAGTATAGAATTCTGGGTTTCTAGAACCGATAAACTCTTCGAAAGCATTTTGAGCTGCTATTTGGTTGTTGAAGATATTCTTTTGAAGGAAGTTGTCGAGGTGCTTGAAAAAGAGGCAGTCGATCGGAGAGACATGTCTGGTGAGTAAATTGGCGAAGGTAGAGTTTCAAATTCCTGTTATTTCAATCCCTTCACAGTCATTTATAAGACATGCAGTCTGCCTTTGTCAATGAGAATAATTGGTATTTTTGATTGATCAATGCTCGGCATAAATGTCGCAGTTTTTGATGTATTTTGTGATATCCTGGCAATATATACAGGGGGTGGACAAAAATATGGAAACACCTTGTAAAATGCATATTTGAAAAGAAAGATTGATTTTAATGAAATATGTAGGTGGCGCTGGCGTTTTTGACTACTAACGCCACCTATACAACTTCGTAAATGTGCTAAACAGTTCAGTTGTTGTCGGAGTACTGTTATGTGAGGTTGTCATTGCATTATGTCAGAGTTAACAGACTTCGAACGTGGGCAAATTGTTGGAGCACGTATGGTAGGTGCTTCCGTAAGCAAGGTAGCCGAGGTGTTTAGTGTTTCAAGAGGTACTGTATCGAAGATTTATTCCGCATATTTGAAAAGCGGAAAAACATCATCTGCTAAATCACAGCGCGGACGAAAGTGTGTGCTGAGTGATCGTAACAGACGATCATTAAGGGCAATTGTGACGAAAAATAAGAAGACCACAGCTGCAAAAGTTACTGCTGAAATGAATGTTGTGTTACAGAACCCTGTGAGTACCAAAACAATTAGAAGGGAGCTTCATAAACAGGGAATTTCTAGCCGTGCTGCAATTGAGAAGCCACTCATCAGTGATGCTAATGCCCGTAACAGGAAAAGGTGGTGTTTAAGTCATAAAGCCTGGACTATAGGGCAGTGGAAGCGTGTAATATGGTCTGACGAGTCTTCTTTCACATTGTTTCCCACTTCTGGCCGAGTTTTCGTCTGGAGAATGCCATCTCAAGCCTATAATACAGACTGCTTGTTGCCAAGAGTGAAACATGGCGGGGGTTCTGTTATGGTTTGGGCAGCCATATCGTGGTTATCTGCTGGCCCCATGATAACTGTGTCAGGGCACATGACTGCCAAGACTTATGTGAACATTTTGGCAGATCAAGTTCATCCCATGGTACAAACTTTGTTCCCCAATGGTGATGGTGTCTTCTTAGACGACAAAGCCCCTGTTCACACAGCTCACATTGTCAAGGACTGGTTTTCTGAGCACGAGGAGGATTTGTCCCATCTCCCCTGTCCACCACAGTCACCAGACCTGAATATTATCGAACCTTTGTGGTCTACATTGGAACGGAAAGTGCGTTCTCGTTATCCACCGCCAACATCGTTATCTGAACTTGCCACCGTTTTGCAGGAAGAATGGTATAATATTCCCTTGGCACACATACAGGAACTGTATTTATCCATTCCAAGAAGACTGCAAGCTGTTTTGGATGCCAACGGGTTTCCTACACCATATTAAGCAAAGAAACATGTTTTTTAAAAGGTGTTTCCATATTTTTGTCCAACCCCTGTATATATATATATATATATATATATATATATATATATATATATATATGATGAATTGGTTTCTCCATGTTTCAGGAAGTTGTAGTGTATGATTCCACTTTCGTACCACCAAACAATAACCACAACCTTCTTCTGATACAGCTTCGGTTTGGGGAAGTGTTTTGGTGCTCTTTGTCCACAGTGGCTGAACAAAGAGCACCAAATCTTTGTCTAGCCACTGTTTTTAACGCTGTCGGTTGTCTATAGAATCTATTTCTCATCTCATGTCATAATGTGATCAAGAAATTAATCATTTTTGTCGCGAAGAAAAACCGCAGAGAAAACTTTATACCAGTGAAGATTTTGATTTTCGTTCAGCTCGTGAGACCCCAATTTCACCGACTTCTTTGATTTTCCAATTGGGGCGAATGTCTAACAACTGTTGAATGATGGATGTTTAGTTCCTGAGCAGCCTCTGGAATTGTTTTGCGTGTGTCTACTTCAATAATGACCCTAAATTAGTTGTCCTCAATCGCAGAAGGACGTGCTCGGCCCTCCTCATAATCAAAATTATCATCTCCTGCACCAAATTTTTGGAACCAATTTTGAGCAGTACGTTCACTGATAATACCTTTGTCTAATACTTGGTTGATATTGCGAGAAGTTTCTGCTGGTTTACGTCCACTTTTGAATTCATGCAATAAAATTGCTCGAATTTTCTTTCTTTCCATCATTACTTTGATAGCCTAAAATAAAAAAAGAATAAACAATTACAAAAAAAAACCAATAGCATAAATAAGTAGTCCCTATTCGTTCTTTAAAATGGTACATTACTTGAACATAGATAAATAAAAGTAAAATAAACATCAAAGTTTAATATAACAAAAAGTTCAATCATTTTTGCAATAACTTGATGCTTAAACAGAGATGCTTAAATAAACTAGCGACTGTGACATAAAACAAAAATTGCATCCGAAAGCCTTGAATAGTGACACGAAATGTAGACAACGTCTTTTAAGGAATCGTATGAAACTTTTATTATATATGTATAGTATTCTTTTCATAATTCGAAAAGTATGGGACTAAAGTAGTTCCAAAAACGCCGAATCACGGAGAAATCATTGATAATAACGCATTTAAACAGCAAAAGCTATGTATTACTGAATAAAATTTAATATAGCACTCGCAAATAAAGTGCCAAACACCCAAAACAACTAAAACTACAAAAATGTTCAGTTTTGTACGGATAGCCTATATGATTCTATCGAAGTAAAACAAATGAAATAGTTTCTTATGACTTGTTAACTTGTGTGAAAATACTGAATTACTGGCAAGGCCGGAAAAGTGAAGTGCCGTATTATAGAGGAAAGTAATGTACTTTTTTAACATTGGGGGAAGGGCTTTCTTAAACTCCAATTTCTCAAAAAATTTACAAAATTCGAAATGTAGGCTTAGCTAACGATGAGAAATCCGTTTTGTGAAAACATGTCATTCATGATCAGAAAATTCTTTAGTTTTTAAATTGTTGATGATCTAAATTAAGTTAATTTATTAATTTATCTACATCTTCATAATTTAGTTCCTTTGAGATATTGACAATTACACTCATTTCATTCAGTTACGACGTCGAATCGTTTAAGGAAATGTATTATTCCCATCTACTCTGACGATTGAATATTAACATTTTTATTCACATACAACTCATTAAATTTATATTATGTGAAAGAACAAACGAATTGCAATTCTAAGGGGAAAATATTTTTGTTAGAGAAAATTTGTGTCATTGTACGTATCATTTTAGATCCATAAGCATCTTTAGTGAGAGAAAAAAAAAACAATTATTAAGCATGAAATAATTCTCTCTTGGTAATCCGGCAAATATCGGACCAGAGCACCGCCGGATTACCAGGAAATCACTAATAATAAAGCATTCAAGAGTACTAAGACATGTGGGGACATTTAAAATACCAAATTTAAGACTCCCTGTATTTGTGATATATATCTTATAAAATTATTAGTAGAGCTTGGATTCTTATGTGTGTCTATGTTAATCCCTTATAGAACAATAAAAGTAAGTTTTTTTTATCAAAATATTGGTTTTTTTCCCCCTCTTACGATATTGCTAGTCGAACATATAGACATAATTTTTGAAACATATTTGCATTTAGGTGACATTTTTAAAAAAATTCCTGAAATGTACAAAATATTTAACTCTTCGTATACAAAACAATGCACTACAAATAATGAACCATTTTTAATGATGCCGCTGTAAAAATTAAAATTATAAAACTTTTTAATTTTGGAAATTTTTCTTTTTCTTTTTTCATGTAAAAAGAATTATTGTTTACAAGTTTGGTAATACGTTGAGCAAAAATATTTTTGATTCTCTATATGCATAAGTATCCTTTACAGAAACGTAAAAAATTCAGAACCCTATGCAATAGTTTTTTAAATGGTACATTAATGTAAATATGTCTCCAAAATTATGTTCATATTCAGCTGAGAGGGGGGAAAACTTTTTGACTAAAAATTGCTTTTAGTATTTCTTTAGAATGATTAAAATGTCATTATAAGCCATAGAGAAAATATATAAGCTCTACTAATGATTTCAAAAGATATATGTCACAAAAAAAAGGATTCTTAAACATGATAATTACTATTCACCTTATGTCCTGATACCTTTAAACAGGAAAATGTATGTATTATTGAGTAAAATTTAATACATTACAAGCAAATAAAGTGTCAAGAACACGAATTAACTTTAAGAAACGTACTGTTTTTTATGGATAGCCTTCATTATTCCATAGAAGTAGAAGATATAAAATAATATTCTGTGACATGTTAGCTTAAGGGAAAACGCCGAACGACTAGCAGGACCGGGAAGGCGAAGTGCCAGATTTTAGAAAGAGTAGTATACTTCAAATGCTTTGCTTTTTATCATAACTTTTTATTAACTTTAACTGAATTTTCTTTTCTTAAGCTCATTAACTACGTGAAATAATGTCTTATCCCCTATATCTGGATACAGATTATTTGCGAAGTACAAAACGTTAATATTTCAACATCATATAGCGAGATGGTCATATAGATATAATTCTTTAATGTTTTATTACAGCAATTATTATTTATTTATTGGTTGAGGGGGCTGGATCAGAATAAAAAGTGGGACCAATTATTTCCTTTGTTAACATTTCCCATTTCAATAAGATTTATTTCTTAAGAACTTCAGCGTTTTTCCATTATTTGCATTTTAAATAACCCTTAAGTGAAGGATTCTTTATATACGAGATTCGAATGAAAAGAAATACCTCTCTGGCCATAACTTTTTTCTGTTTGTTATCTGTTTTTTCACAATTCTTGTTGTCCATACATGCAGGGGTGGACAAACAGTGTCCTGTGGGCCACATGTAGCCCTTTAATAGTTTCTTTGTGGCCCGCCAAGACAGTCAGAAATATCCGTTTAAGCCACATTTCTTTCCCGTGCGTAAAATCATGTACGAAAATTGGAAAGCAAAACTATGTCTATTTCCAAGGCAAGGAAGTGAAGGCAATTTTTATCATTTTCCCATTGTTAGAAAAACCAAAAGTGCCTGGAAAGTAGAATTAGGAGTACCAGGTAACAAGAATATTTCAGGACATTACAAAAATTGAGCTTAAATTCAATTCGCTCTCTTATCCCATCTCTGCTGATATCGACACAGCACCCAGGGAAGCTTGAACTTATTAACATGCAAGCAGATAACACTGTGAAATAAATGTTTAATGCTGCGACATTAGTTGGATTTTACAAATCGTTTTCTGCTGAAAAAGTTCCATATACGAAGAAAAAAAAAATTCTGGGAAACTTATATTTTGGTCTACCTACATTTGGGAGCAAATTTTTCTTGTTTGAAGATTAAAAAAAGTAAATATAGATGCTCTTTTTTGGAAATGAAAATCTCCACAACATTCAGACTGTGATAAAAATATCCAAAAACAATCTCACTCATGATTTAAAAAAATATGTAGGAAAGTGTGATAGGTTAGATTTGTCTCAGTAAACGGATTCAAAAATTAAATGGGCCTGAAGCTGTAGATAATATGAGAAATTAGCATAAAAATTAATTAAATAACTATTTTATTTAATTGATATTTATTGATTTTTGTGTTTCAATTTATACCTTTTCTGAAATGCAATGTTAATTAATTGAATGCAAACATTTTAAAAGATCCATCCCGCTAGCCTTTACTTTCGCAAAGTGCTCCTTAGCCAAAATAATTGCCCACCCCTGCTGTATGCCAAGCTTAACCAATCCAAAAGATTATGTTGGTTGCTTTGGAAATGCATTTTAATCCGGTGAGCCGTATTGTATATGTGTGTATGAATTCTATTTGCCACCCATTTTTATTATTATTTTGGTCCTTTTAACGCCAATCGAAATTAATTCCAAAAAAAAATCTTATGATAACTACTATTATTACTTTCACCTCTCGAGTCGCGAGCAGGGACCATTTTCCCTAACCCCATTACAGAAACCAAGAACATGGTGCAATAAAATAAGGGGAATTATTCTTTATTGAATGAGACGTATTTGTATAAAATATAATTTTAAAAATGAACCTGCAATCGCAAGACAGCGCTGGTACTAAATTAATAGTAATCAAAAGACACCTAGCAACTAGTTTATCTGAGCCTATTATGTTAGGATTGACGCAGACAGACTGGCTGCTGCTCATTCACGTGATCCGTGCATCGCATACCCACCTGGTGTCTAGTATTGCATAACTGCGCCACCCCGCGTTCTCCAGTTGGTTTCCTAGTTTGGTTTATGTATATTTTGTATCGCCCACTCACGTAACGCGTGCCTTTTTAAGCGAATTAAACTTTGTAAATGTAACAAGAATATGGAAGAAAAATTGTAATTAGTTAGTTGAGTCATTGTACTAAGGTGTTCCCTTATCCATGGGCTATGATATGAAGGACTCACAGTAGCATGTTCTTTGGTATTTTTATGTACAGTAAAAATTTTACAATTTTGGTCACATGTTTCAGCTCCAGCTTTATCCTCGGTTACTTTTTAGGAATAATTAAGACTTCCCGATACCCCCCTCCCAGTATGTTTCCCTCTTCGAATTTTTCCTTTCAAAATTTTTTTTAATTGTTAATATTACATTTCTAGTCACTTCTTAATTGTGTTGTATTCACTTTTTACCATTTTTTGTAATTCTTAGAAGGCCTTTTCTTTTCTTTTTCTTTCATTCTTTTTTTTTTTTTTAAATTTTTAACAATATTAGTTTATTTGAAAAGTCGCTTTTTTTAAAGCAATGATAACAAAACTTCATAATCGAATATAAATCCCTACTTTCTTCAGAATTCTTTACTTATTTTGTAGGTTTTGTAAGTTTTTAAGAGGAAAAACTTTCATTCAAAGATGGAATGTTTCTTATGAGGGAAACTAAAATTCAGTTTTGTAAGTTTTGCGGATAGTTTGATGAAATTTTCTTTCATCTAATCTCATTTATTTCTACAAAGTTGGGAAAATAGAAACATTTTTTTACCCCAGAAAAAATGCCGACGTCGGGCAAAGGAATTTCTTCAAATTTTCTGCTCTTAAAAGTTATGATTTCTGCCAACAAATGTTATTACAAAAGTTTTGAAGGATTTTTTTTTCCTGCCTGTGAGAGTACCATTGATCCTTTTGCCTATCCTTTTCAGATAAATTTACTTTTACCAGAACATTTAAAATCGTAAATCATATTTTGCTGCAGTGTACCCGTTGGTTCAAAAAGTACCCGTGTCAAAACGGGAAATAGGTTAAATTTATGTAGAATTGCACAATGCTCGTTTTTCCATTTTTTTTTTTTTTTTTTTTTTTTTTTAAAGTCCATGAGTATGACATCCTGAAAAATCGCCACCATCACTTTTTCCCGTCGATGAGACTGTCTTCGCTTTCTTTGAAACATATTCACCGAAAGCAGTGCTGTAGCGTGGATTTCTAGCATCCTGTGTAAACCCTAAATTTGTTGCCCTCCTATAGAAATAATAATAATATCGCGAATGCATTGTTAATGCGTAAAATTAAATTACTAACAGTTTAGCACTTTACGTGAGTAAATTCTAAAAGCCTTTGGAAAGTTTAAGAATAAACAAAACAAACATTTACCTTAACACTCCAGTAATATTTAACGAATCGTATAAAACAATAAACTCGACTTTATAATGACTAACAAATTCAGGTACGCTTGAAATTTTATGAAAGTATAAAATAAGCAGTATCAAAGTTGCACCACTTTTCTAAATCACAAAAAAAGTAGATGAAATTAATCATCGTCTCTATTACGTTGATGAACAATAAGAAGAAAATCAAGATGGACACACTGAATGAATTTGTTGCGTGTCGACAGCGGATCGCGGCCGGCCGCGTCCGTTTCAATATTAAAATGCTGAAATGTATTTCTTTATTTTGAATAAAAAATATATGACAAACTTTTATTGTACTTCACATAAATGAATGCGCATTTGTTTAGGTCAAATCTTACAACTGTATTTTAAACCACTTCCATTTGTCCAATTTCCTTGAAATTCTGCATAAATTTCTATGTAGACCCGATGAAAGTACACTTACCTGATGCTGCAGACAGGATCAGCCAGCTTGACTGTTCCCTGTCGTCCCACAATTATACAGTCGGAGTCACGGCCCCCTCTTCCTCCCACTTCCTCTACGCCACTGACCGGAAGCAACCCATTGTTTTTATCTTTACTTGGTTTCGGGCGTTTTATGATGAATCCAGGTATCATCGACACCCACAAATCAAGTTTTGATTTAGCAGTAATAGACTGTCAAATCAAAATTAACTATTGAATTAGCGTTACCATTTGTTTTGTTGATGTTTAACAGATGATAGCACCAACGCCCTCTGATGACGGAAACAGTACCTTTTGAACCACTTTCGTTTGTGTATATGTCCGCGGTTCTCGATCTTTTTGAAATATCGGAATACAAAACTCTTTACATTTTTTTACGCAGGAAACGCACAATGCAATAAGGGGAGGGTGACCAGTCATTATAAAAATCAAGGTCGTGATGAAAAAAATGATGTTTCTCGCAAAAGTAACTCAATTATGGAATGGTGTTGGTACGAGTTTGGCCAAACCTTCTTCATGACCCTGAAATATCTTAGTGATCTATTTCTTCCTCGTGGGCTGTGTTTTTGATAAGCCCAGGTGACACCCTTCTGGGATACTCTAACAATACTTCTCTATTTTCTACTCTCAAGGTTCAAAATTACAAGGTTCGTCGCCAATAGCCCTCGCGTTGTTTCTAAGTGCGACGTCAATAAACAATCACTAACTTTTTTTTTAAATCTTCTAAATTTCCCAGGTTCTCGCACTCTTTCTTTCTTTTTTTTTTTTTAAAAATTTAAACCATCATTGAATATTTTCTCTCTTTAATAATTGTGTTTTTCTGTTTACATTTACTAAGTTCAGGTAAGAATTTCACTTCTTTTCAGGAGTATTTGCGTTTGCTGATTACAATCCCGCTCACAATTTATTTTAAATTGTACTGATTTTTTCTTTTCCAACAATTTTTATTTGTGTATTTGATTCGGAACTTTTGAAATGGCTTCACGAATATTTAGAGAAACACGCGTTTATGTTTCAGATGAATATGTAAATTAGCAGTGAAGCAAAATAAAAAAAAACTAGACTATATGGATGTATAAAGTAGCGCAATAATTCGGCGAATACCATAACCACCGAGTTACCGCAGCCATTTCTAAAATTTACTATTCAATTACGATAATCGTGAGTCTGTCTTCGAGCAATGTTAAAGTAAAGAGCTTGAAATTGGAACATTTTTTCGATAAAAAAAAAAGGGCTCGAACATAAATTTTATATTCAGACGTGGCTATTTTCTTAGAAAGAAACGTATTGCATAATCTTACTCATTTCTAACTGAATCTATCACTTTTTTTCTGGTGTAAAATACATTCCATGTTTCGTCTCCTATTCTGTAATGCTTCATGGTTTTAAACTTATATTCACGTGAAAAATGGCGTGTTCTTTTAAAAATATTCCTACGCTTTAAGAATGCTGCATCATGAATTGATGTATGTGTTACAACGTTACAAATTTATATAAAAATTTGAACGAAAATTTGCCTGGAAATGTGTTCAAAATTTTGACAAGATTCTCAAACATTAGGTGAAAACAACCCCTTAATAAAAACCTCTACCTACTTTTTAAAATTCATTTAATATTTTAAAATTATTTTATTCCTTTTTAGTTGTTTGTCCGCCATAACCGTTTTCGCGTTCTCACCAATGGACTTACTCGCATTTACCTTATCGTATTCGCACCGCTGGTTGAGAACCGCTGATTTAAGCCACAGCTTAGTGTCGATAGGCCCTGACTACCGCGTGCAGGATCTAGTTTTTGTCCGTAGTTCTTCCACAAAATCGATGCCACTTATAGAATACAATCGGTTTCAATAAGGATCACCAATTAAAGGAGAATGAAAAGAAATCACGCAGGCTCGAGTGTTTGGCGCAGTCATCCGACCACTCAACTCCGCCCGAAATAACACAAAGAGATCCCGGCGTATCGATGAGCCATTCAAAAATATCCCGTAACAAGAAGCTGTGCACTCAGCAGTTATCGAGAGGGGGGTCCACTTCACCCAAGAGTGGATTCTCAGAGCAGATCGTTTGCTTTTTTTTTTGCGGGGGTAGGTGGAAAGAGCCACTTAGGACCGAGACATTAGCCTGAAGAGGTGCCGATAAGTAAATACGTGTCGAAGCCATGTGGTTAAGATGCTCCGTCCTTTGAGATGGATATCGGCTGCCGACCCTGTCGTTTGGAAGGAACAGTTTTTATAAAAGCGGTCGCTTCACCTGAAAAAAATGCACGTTGTTGAGTGACTGGTGAGTTCAAAATCGAATATGAGAGTGCGACGTGTGTCTGCAACACTCATTTTTTGAACATTCCTACAGTCGATGCGTCACTTGGTGCATTAGAGGTCGCCAGTGGAGAATCCAGAAGTTGGGCACGTGCCAACCCACCCCCACCTGGTCATAATTTCACGTTCAGACAAAATAACGTACCCGAGCAGGAATTCAAATTTAAATTTTTTTTTATTTTGCAGTTTCAGTTTAAAGTTGTTTTTTGTGCCCACGAAGCTGACTGAGCTATCTATTGCACTATAAGTTATTAATTCTCCTTTTGAATTTAATTCTTGAGTTAAATTTAACTAGCCATTTAAGTGTGCTATTGTTTAAGTCAACGACAAAATGGTCATCCGTCCATTTTTCAGAATTTTATCGTAAAAGTTTTTGCGTGTATGTTTGATCCCTACTTTCACCAGTAATGAGCAGAATTTTCCAAATATATCATAATAAATTTCCCATCCATTTTTTTATGTGGTTGAAATAAAACACGAATAAAAATTATTTCATTTTAGGGCAGCAATATTTACATTTTAGCTATAAATACATTCAGTTTAACAATTTACTGCTTGGTTTAATCTTTTATTTGAAAAAGGTATTTTTGTCCACTTCAATAATCTATTGCTTTCTTTAATTCTAATGTTTAAGTGAATAATTTAATAATTATTTCTTAAAAATTAACACATTTGGTAGCGAAATCTATTCTTCGCAACGCTTTACATAAAATGTTTTTGTTTTCAGGCTAAGGACTAAGTGAGTATGAATAATAAACGAAATAAACAAACGTATTTATATGTCGTGAACTTTTTGAAGGGAAAAAAAATGCATCTCCGACAATTTTGTGCCCCCATTCCCTCTTTTGTCGATAATAATGTCGATTTTGAGATAAATAAATACATAAAACCTCGAACAGAATAATTTATTTTTTCGAAGGAACACTTTTAAATTAAGGATCAAATGTTGATTTGTTAAAAACTAGAAACCACGTGCAGTAGGTGAATGCCACTACACAAACTGTTGTGAAGGCCAGACCATGTCTTCACAAGACCAATAATTTTCAAGAAATCTTAGACGAGATGAGGGATATGAAGTAATTCTATCTTTTCTGTCCTGTCCCATGGAATTTAAAAGATGCTTGGGTAAACCTGGAAAAAATTACAATGTATGCAGGTCGGATAGGCTTTCTGCCTTTTGTTAAAAGTAAAATTCCTAGTGTGTCCATTATCTACAAATGGTGATTTTGCCACCTCTGTTTCCTTTGATACTAAGAGCACCATAAGGAGTTTGCCTCTTCAACCTCAATGACTTGGGGTTATGCGCGATTTTCTTTTCTCTAACCTCGAATAATTGTAATTTGACGAAAGGAAATGTGATTAAGTAAATTAGATGAAGGTAAGAAGCGTAATAAGTGGATTTAGGGATGATGATATATAAGCGGAATAGAATTGAAAGAAATCCAAAGGGAGGTAAAGGATAACGGCAGGCTGTTGGTTTTTAAAATTGGATTGAAGCATCGTAATTAATATTTTTGATTGTATTAAATCTGATTTAAAGTTTTTAGATAAGAATCGGCTGTTTGCGATAAGTTTTTCAATCAGAACGACTGAATTGGTAAGCTAAGACTTTACTAGTTGACTGTAATCTAGAATTGACGCGTTAAGTGGGATTCAAGAGAGAGCGACCATATCTTTTCTTTGGTAGTTAATATAGTATTTTCTCTTGATCTTATGTATATTAAATTAGAATCTAGTTATTAATGCTATTTAAAGGTAGTAGAATTGAGTAATGAAGGAGGGGCATTACACCGCAAGTGGGTCTTAGGAGATCATGCATAATTAATTATTTAAATTTTTTTAAAAAAAAATTGATAGTTTTCATGGAAGGCGATAGACTTATTTGGGCCTAAAATAATAGAGGCTCCTTCCTTGACCAAATTATCAACTATTTCATTACCGAAGAATAATCCCTATAGGGGAGATAAAACTGATGGGAGATGGATTTCATGGTGCTACGAAAGATTTTTGAAGGTATCAAGAATAGAAACAGAAGCTCTATTGCCGACTTCAGTCCAACTCTTCAGGTGCAGGAGGAGCTTCCACATTAAGATCATGCATGTCCAATAACTACACAAATATAAAATTAGTGCAAAGTAACATTTTTTTAGATAATAAAATAAAAATATTAATACAAGAAAAGAAAAATGAAGTAAAAACACTCATAAAAATATACATAAAGGGAAAAAACGGAATCACTTATCGTTTTCGTTGGGTTTAACTACGTCATAGCCATCGGGACAAGCGAATGCTCAGAATTGAAAACACTTATCGCAACCAGTCCGAGGAATAGACGAGAAGAGAAAGCTTTAACCACATACGCGCATGTCGGGAAGATAAAATGAATCTTGATTCTGCGATATGACGCATCACTAAAGTGTTAAAATAAATATTTTGTATGTCGCATGTAGTTAACAAATTCTAAACATTAGGTCCACAGAAAAGTTCAGTTAGTTTCGGAAGTTTTTCATACTTTATGGTATAATATTTTCGTCGTTACTTATTTCCTCTTGTCAGGGTGATGGTAAATTGTAAATACCATTTTTGAAAAATGCTTCGTCGTTAGAGGTCAAAAACTTAGGTAGTGACTGGTCGTCATCTGCTTCAGTTTTAATTCCCCCCCCTCCCACCTTCAAAACATTTTACAGGAAGAGAAACAAGGGATAGTCGAAAGGTGCTAGGTCTAGGGAAGTAGGATGGATGCGCCAGAATTTTTCCAGTCTAGCTCTACGACTTTTTAAATAGTCACCAAAGCAGCATGGGGTTTGGCAATATCATGATGCAGTGTGATGTACTTTCAATTGACCACCTCCGATCTTTTTTCTTTGAGAGATATGCTTAAATCATCCATTTGCTGACACTCCGATGTGAGCTTTTCGTTAGGTTTCAAAAGTTCGTAAAGTATTGGTCGCTGGACATTCCACCCTATACATAACATTCTGTTATTCAGGCTCAAGTTCGATTTAAAGGAAGAAGTCTCAGGTTGTCCGGGTTCGCAGTATGCTCGTTTCCTTACATTGTTTTCGCAGTTAATCACCAGCTGTCATCAGGTCCAAAAAGGATTCGTTCTTGAGAGATATTTAAGGATATAATTAATGGGCCTATAAAAAGCGAAGTGAGGCTAAAATCGAATAAAAAAATAATGTTCAATTTATGATTTAAACGAATTAAGTGGCTGAATATAACTTACTGAGCGTGAATAAAGCAATGGAATATTTTCTAATAATCTCCATGAATGGAAAATTTAAAGATCGTTAACAGTATGAACATGCGCATCATATTTTTTGTTGAAGCGTGATACAAGAGATTATTCACATGGTAACAGTTTTTAAATCATAAAATAATAAATATTTTATCTACGTAGGAGTTCTTCCCATGTAAGAATTTGTGTTTTTCTTGCTCTTTTTAACGGGGGTTCTGTCACGTTTTCCCCTTACATTTAACACTTTAGGACTTCAGTTGATATTACTTGAATAGAATTACAGTTTTCATTTAAAAATGAGCTTAAGTTATAAAAATATTTGTTTAATGTAAAATAATGTGTAATTTATAAAATAATGTGTCTTTTATTCTCATATAAGTTAATCCATCTTTAAATAAAAGCTTGATTTAAAACATTTTTTTACTCATATTTATTCATTTTTAAAATCAAATAAATTTCTGTGCTTGTATGTAACATTAATATAGGCTTAGTGTTATAAAAGTATTGTACGAGAAAAGAGTTATAAAAAAATTGAAACTTCTATTTTATCGCTCAAAAGCCGCTACTGTCTAACATCTTCGTGTTTTTTTCTTCCCCAAATCTTTATTCCGAGTTCGCTGTCTACACGATCGTTTATTATTCGATTACAGTGTTGCGGTGGCTTTTACTTCAAGTTTGCTCTTCTCCAAAGAATACAGAAGATGGGGTGGATGTCGCTGTCTCCCCCATTCCTTCCGTGAGGGTAGAGAATATTTTTCCCCCTCTGGCGTCGGTACCTTTGAAAACGTCCCTTTTCAGCAATTTTTTTCCCCAAAAAAAGATAAAAAGAATTCCCACTGGAATATTATCCTCTACTTTTTTGCCCCCTTACCGATCTCGTTGTTCTTTTTCTATGGGACCGCTTTCTTTACCTTTTCAGCCCTTTAGTTTTGATAAATCAAAACTTCTTTTTTCTATGCTTTTCTGCGTTCGAACCCATATTGTTAATCATAAAGTGATCTTTCTTTTAAACGATCGAAATTTCTTTTCTCTGATAAAAGTTTTTTGGATTATGATATTTTGAAGAGGATATTTTGTTTGCTTAAAAATGAATCTATAAATACTAAGGAGTATCATAAAGTTTTAAATGTTATTAAGAAATAACCGAGATATCTGCATAAAATTAATTCCGCGTATTAATGAATCCTTATGTGCATAATGGAGTAAACGATAGTAATTTATGTTGGATTAGTTTAATTTCAGGAAGCCGTAAGTTGAAATCATGTGTAGTATAGAGAATACGCAGTTTAATTTTCTGACTACGTACAGAAGTCTAAAGAATAATAAATGAAAAAATAGAGAGAGCTTCTATCTCGTTTATTTTTAGTAATAATTAAAACTTTAAGATAGTGCGGGTAATTTCAATATACTTGAAACCAAACAAATCAACAGGAATTGCCGTCATTTGCAACATTATGTATGTAAGGATTTTGAAAAAATTGTATCTTGTGATATGCATACAGCTAAACTTACACAAACCAAGACCTTCAATTTTTGAGATTCGATCTCGTGAAGCATTTATAGGGGGGAGGGAATGAACTCATTGTGGAAGGGAAAAAAATTACTATACAGGAATGACAGGTATGCGAAT
The DNA here is from genome assembly GCA_019974015.1 of Nephila pilipes. Lineage (NCBI taxonomy): Eukaryota > Metazoa > Arthropoda > Arachnida > Araneae > Nephilidae > Nephila > Nephila pilipes. The sequence continues at coordinate 189,234 of BMAW01109585.1, read as the reverse complement.
CTCCTCAACAGCTGTACGAATGAAAAAGACGTCTCGTAACAGCCGAGGATTGTTTTATATCTCTTGATCGTTCCATCAGTATAACAGGTTCGGAAAACACATTTTGAGGAGATGAGCAGCACGGTGTTGAGCCGAAGCGAAAGAGCGGGGGAAAGGGAATTTCATCTTGCTCCGAATTTATCTGGAGGGATTTCCTTTAGATCATGGAGTAATCAAGTGATATTGGATAAAGGGATCCTGTGGGACTTCTGCTGGAGACGAAAGGCTACTGTTGGGATAATCCCATCAGGTCTGTGACCGTGGGGAAAACTGCTTTGGCAGGTTTTACAAGCGCGTCATTCCATAAATTAATAGTAAATTTGTAATGGTATCAAAAAATAAAAATAAACTCTTTACTGTGAGTTAAAGAATGGAAAAAATTAGGAAATTTAATTATTTTTTAGTGAAATTATTGTGTGTGTGTGAGAGAGAGAGAGAGAGAGAAGAGGTGCAATGCAATTTTTTTTTTTTGCACCAACATATGGTTTTTCTGAGGAATGAGTAGTAGGTCAAACGTTTATAAACGCAATCAATGCGCAGAGATTAACTCAAAATTTAATCTCTGACTGTATCTAGTTTCGTAGAATTTTTTTATATTTTGATCCAAACAAAACGAAAACTTCTTATTATGTGATTGAAAATATCTCGTAACATATATTACTAAGAAATATCTCGTAAAGGGCACTCTTCATAGAAATTTTGTTCAGTAACTACGACTTATCTCGTAGTATTTTTTTTTTTTTTTTAATTTTCAAATTACTGTAAATACCATTTTAGTACTATAACTGTAACTTCATGTTATTAGATTTATGATATTTCTTATTTTCTTTCAAATAAAATCTTGGCACCTGTGCAAGACTCTCTAAATTTGTCTGGGAATGAATGAGTTACTCCATGTGTCAGATACGATGATGCAATTTCTTTTATAATGGAAGACATGAAGTCTATGATATATATATATATATATATATATATATATAGAGAGAGAGAGAGAGAGAGAGAGAGAGAGAGAGAGAAAAGCTTGAGCAAACTACTATTATTAAAAATAGAATAGAATTAATTAATTCCATAGGCAATAACACAGGTACAAGCAATCTACAGTTATGATTTTTCAGGATATTTTTAATTCCATTGACATAGAGGATATGATTAGAGTTATGATGATACTCTATAATCAATATGGCATAAAAAATACTGTAAAAATGAGCAAATTTAAAAACCTTTTACAATTAGTACTGCAGGAAAATTATATACTTTTCAATTAGCAAATATATAAAAAGATAAAAGTCCTAGTTTAGGGTGGACCAGCTAGTAACATTCTAGCTAATCTTTATTTACATTTTTATGAATCAAACCACCTTAACAACTCTCTATATGTTTTATACAGATATATAGATGACCTAATAATTTTCAGTAAATGTAAAGATTTTAAGCGAACGTTGATTTTTATCCTAATTATTTGATTTTATTGCAGACAAATTCAGATACAGGTGGGGCTGAATATTTGAATACAGAGCTACAGCTAAAGGATCACATCATCTATAGTAATTTAATTGATAAAAGAGATGCATTCGGGTTTAAGATAATTAAAATGCCTTACTGGGAAAGCAATATTCATTTATCCATTTATAGAAACATTACATTAAACTTTTTGCATCGTAATAAACTGTTAGTTACAAATGATAAAGATGTATTCAATAATATTAAGAAATTTATAAGAGAATGTAAGGAATTCGATTATCCATTAGATTTTTTAAAGAGATATATTCCCAATAATTTATATGATGGTTTATTTTGATGTGTTTTTAAGATTTCCGATGAGGAGTTCTTAGGGGACTCTGGAAGATTTTGAAATGTCATTATGTAAATTGTATCTGACATCTAAAAAAAAAAATTTTTTTTCAATGGTTTCTCAATAGAATCTTTATTTCATAAATTGATTTATATGTATTTTTAATATTTACATCTTGGAGTAAGAGCTAACTCTAATATCTTCTGGACTGGTGACTTATTCAAAAAGGTAATCTTATACATAAAGGCTATTACCTTTCAGGACATTCATGAATTTTTAAACTTTCGTTTCAAAACAAATCCACCACACAACATTAGGATCACAAAGACAGTAGTTAGTGGTCTAGTTGTGAAGATATTTTGAAACGTTTTTGTATTATTACACATTTACAGACACATATTTCATTCAATTAAATTTCAAATAATTATAACAAATAAAATTCTGATTTATGTATCATTTAATATGATTTCTGGTCATGATTGGTTTATTGGTGGATTTTTATTAAATATTCTATATTGAAACTTTTTATACACAAATTAGTTAAATACTATTGACTTTCAAATTTTATCTGGCTACAGTGCATGGTGGTGGACATCATCATTTAAAAAAGTTCTCATAGCCTATTGCACTGAGGTTAATGATCACTTGTCAAAGATATGATTCTTTGCCTTTACAATTGTGAAATTTGAATTGATTTTTCTTAAAAAATATTGATTCGGGTATGTAGTTTTTAAAGTTTTAAATCTTTAACTGGAAATGTTTGATTATAATGTTTTATTGTTTCGAAAAAAAAAATCTTAAATTTTTAATTAAAATTTTAATTGGATATTTTTAAATGGATAATTTTTAATTGGATAGTTTTAATTTGGATAATTTTTATTTGGATAATTATTAATTGAATAATTTAATAGATGGCTTTTGATTAAAAAATTTTAATTGGAAAGTTTTTAGGTGAAGAATATATTTTATTAGTTTGGAAAACAATTGTTTTTGAAAATAATTAGTAATTGAGATATCTCGCAATTCATTTTTTCTTCTTTTTTTTTATTGTTTTTTTTTTTTTTTTTTTCTTTAAATTACAAATTGAATTTTGGAGTAATCCATTTTTACCCAACAAGATGCATTGGGGGAGGATTGGTACCATATAACTGGTTTAACTCCACAATTCAGTCCCTAGTCTGAATATGTAAGTTTTGTTTTGTTGGGTATTCAAATTTGATTCAATTGTTATTCATTTTTTAATTTCAAATTTGATTCAATTTCATCTTTTTTACTTAGTTCTATAAATGTGGTTTTTTTTTTTTTTTTTTTTTTAATATTATTTTGGATTTTAGTTGTTATATATATATATATATATATATATATATATATATACATATATATATATATATATATATATATATATATATATATATATATATATATATATATATAATATTGCAATAAAATGAAAGTTACAACTTTTATAGAAATTTTCTGTGTTCAGAACTCGAACTACCTTAAGGGTAAGGGCTATATTATTAATATAATAATATATTCCCTGGATACAGTTATATTCTGTATTATTCAATCGACAAAATGTCAATATATTTATTTTCGTTTGAATTAACCATGTTTTGCGGAAAGTCTTAGTTTTTGCTTATATTTGTATTAAATGTTCTTTGACATTGAAAATATACACTAACGAAACTTTTTTTGGGTGTTTTTATAATTTTGAAGCCCCATAAGGTCATAAAATATGCATTTACAGGCAAAATTTACGATAATTCAAAAAAATTTCATGGAAGATGTACCTTAATGCCGGATGAATTTTTGTCTGATCCAACTTCGACATTTTTGGTTACTGGATGAAATTGTTGTTGACTATTCCATCCTGTGACATAACATTTCCAAATATCATCCGCATAATGAAGAGGAAAAGAAAAATGTTCTTTTCATTCTCGAAAGAACAAATATATCATTGTTTGCGGAAGGGGGTGACAGGGGGTATTCCTTATTCTGACTAATAACTCTTACATCACACGCTATTGTTATGACTATCTAAAAAAATTATTACTTAAATTTGAAAATTGTTTATCTTAGCAAATATTATGATAATGCTACTGTCTTAACTTTGTGAAGTATTATCTTCTTCTAATGCGAAAAAAGAAAAGTTCATTGTATTTATTATGCAATGTCTTAATGCATACAGTGGGACAGAAATGGGTCCCTTCAAAAGGAAATCTTACTTAATTTGCAGAATTCAGTCGGCCTGTTACGTAAAAAAGAACCCAAAATTAAGTAAACAATTTAAAATAATTTCTTAAGGGAAATTTTGGTAAAACTGCTGTTAAACCATCACCCTTAGCGCAATTTTGAAAATCGCTAGTTTGACGATTTTTGAAATCTCGCCTACCTCGTTAACTCCGTATAATACTAAATAAAAGAATAATGAAAAATTTTACAAACCTAATTTGTCTGTGGATCCGATAAATGTTTTAAAAGCTTCATTATCATCATTTTCACGAATTTAAATTTATTCACTTCCATAAGTAAAGACGGATCTATCGCCAATAATACGTTGCTTCTAATCGCTACTTGAATAAAACAATCAATCGATTAATTCATGTTTGGCGCAGCCTTACCAAATTTGAATCACGTATCATTGAAATTCATTATCATACGAGTCATGATTTCACTAAAGATCCTTGGTGAAGCAGAGCAGACGTAGTTATATTTGTCGATGCTCAATGTCTTCACGTTGGAATGGTGTAGAAGTTTGCAGAGTGGGGTACCTGTTCCTCGCCTCTTGATCGAGTTTCAAAGTTACCAAGTCATTGCCAATAGTTCTCATATTACTTCTAATTTCAACGTTAATAAGCAATCAATTTAAAAAATTTCACATCACTTGATTACCCATGTTGGCCTTTATATAGGGATAAGTTTAGGATTAACGACCCAAGAGACCTGAGTGATCCTTCTTTTCTTCTATGGGATTTGATGTCTTTGAATCCTTGTGTACCTGTTATAAATGACAGCTATTCATGTCTTTTTACTAGGTTTCAGGAAGGTGTACATTGAAGTCACCCGCAGTTTCGTTATGTTTTAAGTACTATCCGGCAGTATCTTTAAGCTTTAATGGCTACTAAAAATAATTGAGATAGAACCTTAATTTTTATTTATTATTCTTTTCATGGTTACCTTTCAGAATTTATCATTTCTGCCAGTGTTTCTTGACATTTCGAATTTTTCTTCTCCATACTGCGAGTGACTTCAATCTGCGGATTCCCGAAACCAAATAAATCAACATGAATAGCAGTCATTTACTCCATTATGTACAAAAAGATTCAATTATTTGCAGAATAAATTTTTTCCAGATATCTCGATTATTTCTTTATATATTTAAAATTTTACCCCCCCCCCCCATTATTTGTTTATAAGACATGCAGAATATTTATTATTAATGAAACTGCCGTCTTTCTTTTAAAATACTGTAGTATTGCGCAGCTTAATTTTACAAGGTAAAAAGAGAATTCAGTTAACATTGTTTCGAACTACATATATATATATATATATATATATATATATATATATATATATATATATTCAACTACACAAATCATTTTCCCTAATTCTCATTCTGTCGTAGAAAATTATAAAAAAAATTTTTAAAAAAATATCGTTACAATCTTCAATATATGACTCCAGCACAACGGTAGTTCACTCTACACAAAGAAATCGAAAACCTCCTCCTTTCCGTCTAAGAATCCCATTTTATCAACGCATCCTCCGGAGCAACCCTGCGTCATCCCTCCACACTCCTCCCGTTTACTTTATATCGAGGGATCAAACATCTCGAATAGTGTTTTAATCCCGTATGTGCAACAGGTAATTTCCGTTGTTGATCCATCCCTAGCTCAGGGGGGAAGGCGAGTACATGAAAACGAACGCTCTCTTTTCTCTATAAAATGTTTGCTGAGAAATTCTCGCCTCTCTTCTCTCTCCCCTGGTCGAACGGTGCCAGCTGTTCAAATATCGTCTGAGAGCAAACGATACCGGCGGAAAGACAAAAGGGAATGCCGCTTTTGAGTGTATTGGGAGGAGCGTGGAATTGTTCTTTTTTGGGGTGCTTACCTTTTCCAAGGGTGAAGCGTTGTTTTAAAATGTGGTTCTGTCACATGTATCGATCGCGCACTATTCCGTTTTTGCTGGGAGGAGTCTTTTTTTTTAAGTAACAGGGAAAATGATTTGTTTAACGGTTTTATGGTTTAAAATATGCACAGTTACAGTATTGTTGAGGAGCAAAAACGGTAATTAAAAGCTCTAAAAAAGGAAGGCTGTGGAAAATGGTCGTTGTGTTATTGATCTAAATTGTCACCATTTAGGCTGTACTGACATTTAATTCAAAACTATTTATTCTATTTAATATTTAACTTTTGTAATTTATTCATTAAAAATTATTTATACATTCGTGGCAACGGCCTAAATTACGAGGCTCCTACTAATTTTTTTTAAAAAAATATTAACCCTCTCATCTTAATTTAGATAAATAAAGTCAACAATTAGAATAATTTCCATAATTAAATTTAAAAAGTGATCAAAATGAAAGAGTCGGGGCATTCAAACATCCAACAGATTGCCAATGTGTTAGGAACGTCGGTGAATTAGCAGCAGTGTTCATTAACATTAATCAACACTAGTGAGCGGTCACCAAACTTTAATTCGATAGTCATTTTCAGTTCTTCTTTCGGACCGCGTGACCATGGGCTGACATTTTGCATTTGCTTATTTAGCGCCTTGTGCTTACCTGTGGAAACGTTTTATATGGTTTTTGCGCATGTTAGCCAATCGTTCAATCCCAGGACACATCATGTCTGGATGCGAACTGAGTAGAATAAATGTTTTCCTATCTTTGACTGTTTATGCAAAATTTGATTTAGCAGTTTTGTTATTTTATTTATTTCTATAGTAAAAAACGAAAATAAAAGTGAAACAATTTTAAAAACAGTTTTATCTAGTCTTATCTTAATTATCAATTATAACGAAACGAAAGAAAGGTTTTTGCATTTGGTTTCAATTTCGACAAGACGATTCTTATAAAACTGACCAGAGAGACATTATTGTCACTAGAATAATTAAATTTTGATGAAGTGCCACCACATCTTCATCTTCCGAACTTTAATCCGAATTATCAATATAAGATAAAAAGTATCTGTCTTCTATAGAGTCATATGAGAATCCGCTTACTTCTTCGATATCAGATAGATTTTCTAGATCAGCAGCCAGTTCTTCATCGGTAGTCATTTTATTTTACAATATGTAACGATGGAAACAATTTTAAAAAAATGTCCACGGGCACATAAAATTCGTCGCCACATAAAAAGTTACTTGTTAGGCTCACGTGAGGTGTTGATACGAAAAACATAAAAAAAAAAAAGGCACACAATAAAAAATACATATAAACCAACAAGAAAATAATCATTAAAATATCATTTTAACAAATAGCCAGAGGGTAAACTGGTCCCACTCGCAAGATTTGAGAAATCAGTGTGGCACTCAATTAATTAAAAATCAACAGTTAGAACAATCAGTTGTGCCTCACAATAATTGGTCAGCGAAACTGTAGGCAGCAGTTCATTCATTGACTTATACAGCCGACTGGAAGCCGGTCGCTCATTTCAGGTCCATTATTACGTTGCCGACTGTGGGAACGAATGAGCAGCTGTAGCTTCTTCTTAGTGTTTCCTACTTTTGGTCAACAGATGGTTTCAGGTTGCAGACCACTGGAAATATGAGAAATAGATCTGTTGAATGGCATTGTTCAGGCACTCTCGCCACTTGGCGATGGCGTACTCCCGCCGAGAGCACTTGGCTCCCATTTTTAAATTGTAGAAACCCTGGAGTGTGCCAGTGAAGGAAGAAAATTGTGATTCGATGTTATGTTTTGTATGAGCTAGAGACCAACAAGGTCCGAGGCAACAAGCCTCACTCACTTATCTTAATAAACAATTACAACAAGTAATTGTCATCATTTCCAACATACAGTCCACTTACACTCTCCGAACAGGCATGTAACACATTTTTTATCTCTATAGATCAGGAATTTTAAGCAATTGTTTTTGGGGATTTCACCAACTATGCCATAGTAAAAAGTATCTCTCTGATGAGAATTTAGATACTTTTTCTTCTAATTTGATTAAATCTTATTTTCTAAAAATTAAATAGTAAATATAGGGTCGGATAAGGGGAGGAGCAAATATTGGAACTTTGGACTGGTGAAACTGGTTTGGATTGGTCCTTAAAGGACGGAATAAAAATGAGTGAAAATTCATGAAATGTGAAAGTTAGCGATGTGAAAATTCATAGAGTTAAATGAAAGAATTGAATCTAAAAGGATTCAATTAAACAGAAAATAAAAGTCCATCACTGCGTAAAAAAATACATTTTATCTTTAATTTTTTTTTTTGAATTTTTGAGTCGTGGATAGGACAGAAAAAAGAATTTAAAAATAGAGATAATATTTTAAAACTTAAATTGAGTTACCTCTTTGTTAAGGCGTGCACATTGTAGTAATTATAAGGGGAAAATATTTGATATGGGGAAAATCGTACTGAATTAAAATCAGGATTTAAAAAAAGAAAAATTGTACAAAAACGCTATCAGTCAGTGATATTGATGACCATGCTCATGTTTATATATATTCTTAAAAATTGTTGAAGAAGTACCAAACTTTTTGAGAACTGCTAAATTATGGTAGTTTTGGTTCCACTGCATCTCTTGGCCTTTTAGCAGAGTTTGGTATGTCAGAGTCAAAAAGTGGTAGATTTCTCAAAAAATCGTTAGGAATTTGAAGCAATTTATACAACAAAAAAAAATGAGATTTTTTTTTTAAATGGTTTTGTTTAGGATTAAAGTTAGGTATCGAGTGCCCCTTGGCGATTTTGGCGAAAGCGTAGCGACTTAGAAACAGATCGCCAAAATACCGATACGTAAGTAGTGACTTCATGATGACGTCAAAAATGAACACTAAACCGAAACGAAACTAATTCTAACGAAGAATTCGACAGAGTTGACAGTAATTATGAATGAGAATGTTAAGATTATAGTAATTTTTGGAATATATAACAGTATTTAATTCTGAATAATTACATATGACTATGTTTTTTATAATTATGATTTTTATTTTTTATAGTTGTTTGTACTTCACATGATTTAGAATTAAAATTATTTATAATGGTTATTGTAATAACTAAGCATAATCATAATTATCTGTAATTATAGCTATTTATAATTATATACCATAGCATACATTCATAATTAATTATAATTTTAATGTATAATTGTTAGTAACTGTAATTCTAATATATCATTAAAAATAATTATAATATATATTTTTTATTTATAATGACAGAAATAATAATGTATTGAACTTTTTATAACTATTTATTATAATATAACGTAAAGAATAAAATAAAGAATTTAAATCTATTTTAAAAATATATAATAACGGTATATATTTTAAATAATAAAAAAAAAAATGTTGCAAAAATTTTATCGAAAAATCGAATTATTTTTTTTTAGAAGAATTCTAAGATGAAGGATAAATTCATTTATTCATTCCAAACCGAACAGTTAGCCCTTTTGAAAATTAAATCTTTATCTGTGTATCTGAGTAAAACATGCATTTTATCTTTACACCTCAAATAATTAAAAAAATAATAATAATTTTAAAAAACGTAAAGCATTCTTTTCAGCCATACTCAACAGAAAAATTAAAGAATCCTTCCAAGGAGTGCAGCTATGACAAAAAAATAAATAAATAAAAGGAAAAGAAATAAATAAAGAAAGAAAGATACTGCATAATGTGTCTTTAACAAATCGCCCTCTTTTCTTGAAAAATCGTCTGCCGCTTTTAATAAATAGCAATTAAAAAAACACTTAACCTACTCGTATGTAGAAGTTCCCCAAAAGAAAAGTTATCAGGGTTGCGAAAAACACAGTCGCTGAGGGGCACCCCCATATTTCCCACATGAAAATTTAATCAAATTTATCAAAAAGATTTCAATGAATTCATGAGTACAAAATTAAATAATTTCCACATGTCAACCTTTCGTGGCGAAGCCAAAATTTTCACCAAATGTTCTCCAGCATTTCCACTGTAACCATTCGGATCGCAGCAGCAACTGAGTTCATACAGTGATGGAACAGATGTTTTGTTCGCAATGTGGTCTTGACAACCCCCCACCAAAACACCGAAGAGTGCCAAAATAAAACTTTGAATTATATTTTACGAACCTTTTCATGAGCTTATCTTCTTTAGGTAAGTATGTGAACTCAAAGATTCCATAAGAATCTTTTTCTTCCGCTATCTTTGGCAAACACGGTTGACGCGCACCCAGGATACTTGAGCTATCCATTTCTATTTTTGACTCTTCTTTTCAACCAAATTTTAATAATTACAGCTACAACCACAGTTATACTTTAGCGCAGCATAAACACATCCGACTCTTGCGCCATCGAACTCGACTGTTTCTCATTCTGTATTTTACGAATATGTATTAATATTTTTTTATTCTGTTCTGGAATTAAAAGTTATGAGGTAAATAACCCAGAACAATGGACAATAGTTTTTGAAATATTTAAAATAAAATTAGTGGTCGTTTTAGCTTAGACGTTGGACTCGTGGTACATTTCGTTTTCGTCGAGTAGTAGGTTCGAGCCCTGATACAACTAAAGAATTGTTGTGTAGCGGAGCTAATCCACGTTAAATCTGGTCGAGATTCCAAGTCTTCCTAGTGCCATGGTGGAGAAATTTGATGAGGCGGTGGCCAGCTTAGGTGTCGTCCTCGTTACTTTAGCAAGGTTTAAAGTGACGAGGTACGTCGCCAATAGCCCTTGTGTTGCTTCTCAGGGTGAAGTTAATAAACACAATCACAATCACTTTGAAATAAAACTTTGAATTCTCTATCAAATATAAAAGATCGAAGCGCTTACAATTTTTAAAGGGGGCTAAATCAGTTAAAATTTAACAAAAAAATATGATAATGATATAATTTAATTTATTTTTTTGAATGATAAAACGATCCTTTAATGTCATTCTTTTTTACACTAATCGTTTCAGACCCAGTATCATTTCTAATGAAGGAATAGAGAAGTACTCATGTGCAAGTTTATACTCGATTGTCTTTTTTTTTAACCTTAGAAAGCGACGTCATTTTCAAGAACTTTGTTTCAAAGGCAAGGAAACGATGAAAGTGAGCGCAAGTTGAAACATGAAAACGAACGAAGTATTTTAAGAGCGTGATTGCAGAATACTCAAGAGCGATTGTAACAAATGTGACACACTTCCGATAAAATATTCACGAGTGTTTTTACTCGTGAAAAGGAGATAGAGTTGTTTTTACGATTCCCTTCAAAGAGATGGTAGAGAAAAGGAATAAAAAGCAACATTTATTCTTATTAATAGAAAAAGTAGTTGGAAAATTCCAAATTTTTTTCTAGTAACATTCTGAAACATATTTATTTGCCTTTGTAAGATTTTTTTATAATGTGTTAACTTGAATAGTGACAACGATATGAGAGAAGAATACCGACGAATTTTAATTGATCAGTTATGTAGTGTATAGAAGATTAAATGAAAATATTCTAGATATCGTCGCTCAAAAACTGTCCTTTTGGATTTGTGACGCTATTGAAAAACCATAGGGTAATGAACTTCGACTTACGTATTCTAAAGTAGTCGTTTTGTTTTTACTAATGTATTATTGTTATACTTTTTCATAATCTTAAATAATTTTGAGGTATTGAACGATAAAAGAACTTCTTGATTGATTGTTAACAAGATTAATTGTTCTTGATTATCTTATCAGATGCAACACGGGGGATATTAGTGATGGGCATCGCAATTTTGTCAAGTGACAAGGACAATACGGGAGTTGGTACCTCCATCTCCAAACTTCCATACCCGACCAATGGTAGTGCTTAGAGCCTTGGCAGATTAAATTCACACCACCCTCACTACAAGGTGGTTTTTCGAATATGATGGCTGTTAATTGATTGAAAATTATTGTTAAGTTTAATAATTTTCGTATTTAAGGGTATTTGTATTCATTTATTTCGTATTTTTCATGTGAATGAGTCAATACTGTATTTAATATATTCACGAGTATGTTTTTATGCGTTTTCTGTGCGAAAGTGGCAGAAAAAGTATTTCTGTTTAAAAGTTCATGGCGATAGATGACGTTGCTAAAGGGAGTTGGTGTACTATACGAACGCAGCCATACGTAAAAATGTCGTGAAAACAAATGTGGCGCTGAATCATATTCCGATTTTGATTACTGCCACGTCGAGTTGTTGCCGTCCATGAAACATGGATTCAGCTTTACGCATCAGAAACCACGTAACAATCAAAAGAAGGGATTCCTTCCGGTGAATCTTCTATGAAAAGACTTACAGGTCGTAGTTTGGAGGCCCTTCACTTCAAAGTGAAGGATTCTTAAGTATTAAAGGACATTTTCATGTACGTAATACTTTCACATTTTACCCGACCACAAGAATAATTCGTAACACTGTACTTTTCTTCGAATCTATTATTTTGATTAATCTTACGTATTAATTTGAATGCTGTTTCCTTTTTTTTGTCCGCTATGCATATCTATACCGTTGATAATACTGCTCCAAAACTTTTTATAGAGGTACTATAAAGTGTAGAAGATCTAATAAGTATATTTCTGTCAAAAATTTTTTTTTTTTTTTTTTGAATTTCTTTTTTATTATTTTTGATCCTCCTTTCTTTTCATATTTTAGTTTTCATTATTATCAACAGATGGCGGCAGCATCTGTTTACATAACGTACCCGTTCTTCGTACGGGTGAATTGAAAAATATAACAACCAAATATCAAAAAACAAAACAAAAATAATATGAAAATGCTTCATGTAAATCGAAGGAAATAAGGTAGAGGGATATTATAATTTCTTTAAAGCTCAATATAATGTTTTATAACCATTTACAGCTTCATTGAAATATCAATAATTATTATCTAATAAAGTACAATGTTTTAGATAATTTTTAATTTATGTTTTGATCATGAATTCTGTAGAAAATTTCTTTATATTTTAATTGGCGTAATTAAAATATTTTTAGTGGTGTTTTAAAATAAATATGAGTAAAAAAAAGGAAATTGAGCATTTATTTGACCATTGACTCGAAAGGAAAATATTGTTTTAATGGAAAATTATGTATAATTTATAAAAGCTTGAGGCTGTTTACTAAGTTACCTAGGTAATGACCAATACATAAAGTACCACATCTATTTCTGTATGAAATCAAAAGAAGTATTAATGCCTCGAAGCTCTTGTAAATTATACGTTATTTTATGTTTAAAAATACTATTTTTGTACCTTTTGGTCTTATCTTGAAATATAAGCTTGATTCAAAAAAAAAAATTTAATTCTTTTAGTGGGGAAATTTAAAACTTAAAAAAAAAAATTACGTTAGCTATATGTGTGTGCAAAATTTCAACTGAGTTAAACGTCGTTAAATGAGAGGTCCGGCTCCCAGGCCTCCCCCGAGTCTGCCACTCCTTGAACATACCACAATATTGTACTATATTCGAGTGTGCGAAATTTCACCTCTATCGGGTAATAGGAAGTGGGTTAAAATTGAAGCACAAAGTTTGAACTGGAAAGGTAAACATATGTACATAGCAAGTTAAATTAAAAGTGTTTAATTTTACGCTACTTAACATGATACTCCAACCGCCGAAAATTGACTTATTCACGCGGATCCCGAAGCCATCGGTGAAGTGTTTCGGAAACCGGCCAAAAAACAACTGAAAAAAAATGACTTTCCTCTCCACCCCCCTTCCCGTCATTACTTTTCTTTCTTCTCGCATCATTTGATACCGCAAATAAAGTGAATCGGGTCTCTATAAAACTCTGCCAGGCGTGAAATTCACTTACTCTTTCGAAATAATGCTTCGGTCGGAAGAAACAAAGAATAGAAAAAGAAACTTGTCGTCCTTCTTTTCTTTTGCTCGCTGCCTTCTCTCATTGGCGGATGGGGGCAGTAAAAATTGCCCCTCTGCGCATGCGATAAGTTTTCTGTACGTAATTCGTTTGGAAGGGAAATTAAAAAATTGTCGCGATGACAGATTATTCTTGGATTTTATATTTTTTTATTTAAAAAAAAAAAACAGAAAAAAATTCAGTACCATAATATTAAATAGTTTTTTTTTCCAAATTTATATTTTGCAAAAAATAATAAAAAAATAATTTTAAAAATTTTAATTTGCTTTTGTTTTTTTATTTTAAAATTTGTTTGGTTTTTTTTTTTTTTTTTTTCCTTTCTAAGATTTATCCGGGTTATAAAAGACCTTCACCTTTGGTAGCGAGCTCATTCGACTTTTCGAGACTTTATATTGGGTAGTCTTTCATCTTCCCAATCTATATCATCGGCTCACCAAAATAAATATTAATTAGCGCAAAATGAGTGTATTTGTGAGCCCCTAGGCTACAAAGAAGCAATGACTTTCAAGAAAAGAAAATACTTTCTCCTAAATTCCTAAAGCATTTTCATTTTCACAAGCTAAACATTCTAAAGTACAAAAGCGTTACCAATATTAATAACAAAAAGAATAAAAGACCTTTCTGCCTTAAAAATCAATTATTCAATGAAATATTAAAATAAGAGCAAGCGATAAATTATTAAAGTATACAATAAGATTCTATTTGTGTATTGATATAAAAGCGGCCATTGTGTGTGTGAAATATAAAATTAAGCATGTCTTAGCAATGTAAATATATCTTATGCAAACTAAACGTAATTATTATAATCATAATGTTTTATAACGTCAATCTTTTGAACCCAACACCATGTATCTTTTATTTTACGCCCATACTTTTTTGTTGATGTCATTTTCCCAAAACAACATGTTAGCACATATTAATAAACAGAAAGCTGAAGAATTAACAGTCTTTATATTATCAATAAGATTGAGATTGATGCGTAGAATGACTCTTTGGTCTTATTGAGAATAAATTGTGTGTAAATTAAAGGAATTAGATATTGAATATTTATCTCTTAACATCACGTAGAACAATAAAAAAAAAAATAACACAATATCGAAAAAAAAATATTACCTTATTTTAATATTATTCATTAACTTATTTTTTCGTAATGCATGATAAAAAAAAGCATTTGTAAATCTATAAATGACACTAGTACAAATAAACTCGTACATAGAATTGTGAGATATGCATCTAGAAACTGATGATAAAATTGTTTAAAATATTAAAATTTATTGTAGTAATAATTTAAAAATATTTTTAAAAAATAAAATGTAAACTAATTATTTGAAAATGAATTTTTCTTCTTTTTTCTGAGTAGCTCATTTTATGTATGTTAAAACAGGTGAATAAAAACGCTTTCTTATAAAAAAATATCTAGTTGAGAGAATAGTAGCCTTGGTTGCTTTGTATCTCAAAAAGCAAACGATCCATCAATATCTAATCTTAAAAAGTTGCTCACAGGGTGTTTGGATACCTTAAGGAGATTGTGATGAGTTAGACATATCCTAGAACATCATTGTTCTATAGAACAGCTATGTCAACATAGCAATTAAAGCCTGCATTGGCCGTAGTACTAGTCACAGATGGGGGGGGGGATGTAAGCTCACTTCCGAAGACTAAATGATTTTTTCTTTCTTTTACGAATTTTATATGAAATTGTTAATATTCGTTAGTGCTTAGGCTTATCGTAAAATAGTTATTATATACACTAAGAAATAACCGAGATAACTGTATAAAATATATTCTGCATGTTATTGAATCCTTCTGTACATAATGTTGCTAGTGACAGCTATTCGTGTTGATTTATTTTGTTTCAGGAAGTCGCAGATTGAAGTAACCCGCAGTATGGAGAAGATAGAGTTCAATCTGCCGAGTTCTACAAAGATGGCGCTCAAAAGTTCAAAAAAAAAAGAAAAAATGGGAGAAATGTATAACTATGGAAATGGGTAATTATGTAAAGCAAAATAAAATTAAAAATTAAATTTCAATCTCGGTACTTCCTTAGTAATAATTAAAACTTAAGGTACTCCAGAATAATAATCAAAACCTTTCGATATTGTGGATTATTTCAATTTATGGCTTCCTGAAACTAAACAAATCAACATGAATAGATATCATTTACAACATGATGTCCATAAGAATTTATTAATACACGGAATAAATTTTATCCACATACCTTGATTTATTTCATAGTAATTATTAAATCTTAATGATTTCACCTCATAAATGATCTTAATAAAAGTCAGCTTTCTTTGCCTGAAAATAGTATAGTCACACACACATCATTTTGCGGTTTGTCGAGTCGGATACATAACACATTGAACATGTTGTAAGTTGATTATTTCTAGATTAATTATAGCACTACACAAAATAGAATTTCAATGAACAACAATCATCGAATGATTGATGTTCTTTGAAATATCATGAGTACAAGTATACTATTAATGTACTATGTGTAACATTTGCTCAAGAAGTCGCAACTTTTATTTGAGATACTGAAGATATTTGTACGCTTCATAAAAAAGAAACTTCTCTCTTGGTTTCTTGAAAAAGGATTTATAATTTTTCTAAAATTATTTTAACTTTTTGACAGCATGCTATTGCCCATCTCATTTGTGATCTTAAAGTATAATAACAGGATCTAAATTTCAACTGAAGTTCTAGCACAGATCAATTAATTAAAATAGTCGGTTATAATCAAAATATCTTATTTACTCCCAAAATAAGGGGATGCTATCCACAGTAATGCCTTCCTTCACCGCGAATCTAACAACAATAATCTATCAAAGAATGCTCTTACCGAAATAAAAAGCTAGTACCTTTTGCAATTGCTCTGACAGTGGTGAATTCTAATTTCACCAAATCTGCTATACACGCCAGAAAACACCTGCGCATCACATTAACACTTCTTTGCCGTAACCTTTTTATTCTGATCTCCAATCGTTCCATCTCTCCTTCCTCACTACGCCTCAATTTATGTCTGAACTTTGATTTGCATTATTGGAAGTAGAGTAGTTTGAATTAAGTAGAGTGCTGGAAAAGTCCATAAATGCAGTTTAAGGAAAGTAAGCTTCCTATTGCTACAATTTTAATTATGCTCAAAATTATTGAAAATCTTTAATTTTCATATTGTTGTTTATTTGGAATCGGTCTATAAAAATTTATGCATCTAATAACAGAATCTATATTTCTGAGTATGATATTTCTTGCTGCTAACAATTACAGAAATATATTTTTGCGCGTTTATTTCCCCTTACTTTAATGAGACCCATTCCAAAAACATTTTGATCAGTAAATAATTTGGTTTATTTGCTGAATGTTTCAGACCTCTTGTAACGTTGGGTTCTACATAATTTTCTCTCAACTAACTTAAGGGTTTTTGTAAATTTGAATTGCTTAAAATGGAACCTCTACCAACCAAATAAAACGTGATCAAATTAAATGAACTAAGGAAATGTAATGAATCTAATAGAAGAAGATTATATATACTGACCAAGATGAATACAGAGAAATTTGGAAAGTCAGGCACAAATAGTATAGGCGGCGATTGGGAATTATAACTGAGGGGCAAAAAATTTACAGACAGCAAAAAATAACAGGAAGGAGAGGAGTATAAGAGAGATAGACACAAACACAAAATTTTAAACTTTAGATACAAAATGGTAAGTGATTGACGCTTTTTGAGGATATTTAGGCTTAGAAGTAAAAGTTGACATGTTCATTCATATTTTATTGTGGTATAATTACTACTAGTAATGTAAGTGTAGTGGTTTTTTTTTTTTTTTTTTTTTTTTAATTTTGATTAACGCTGTATGCAGAATAACTTGCCTCAAAAGAACAATATTATACATGTATTGCTGTTAAACAGATGTAATTTGAGAAATAAAAAAAATGATCGGTGATCATATCATTAAAAAAAGTATGACTTGTTTAAAATAAGCACTAAAAATAATAATTTGCAAAATCAAACTAGTGAGTGCCTTGGTGCTTTACGAAACAGTTATCCGTGATGCATGGCATTATATTTTGAGCACATTCTTGTTAACAAATTTTTTTAACATGTCAAGAAACGGAAAAGGAAAGATAATTAGGTGATAATACAACTGAGTTCATTATATATATATATATTTGTTGAAGAATCAATTCAGTTAAAGAATTTGGTAGAGAGTCTACGGGGTTTATTTAACGGGCTTTATGTATAACTCCTAGTTTTAGGCGGCTAAAATGGAATAAAAATTTTATTTTTTAACGAAAATAAGAGAGGGATGTTGCCCCCTCCCCTATACGCCACCACTGAGATTAAGAAGTTAAATGTTAGCACGTTAGTAGTTAATCGACTGAAGAGAGTGAGTGAACAAATATTACTTATTCATAATATGATGAAAGTTTTGACTGTTTCATGTATTGAATGCGAATTTCTAATATTTTGACTTTCATTTACGAATTATAGAACTTTTAAATAATGTCCGTCGAGTTAAATAACAGGAAGACGTTACGTACCCCACCCCCCTTTTTTTTTTCTTAGCCATGCTCTGCCTCATCTACATTTGCGTTAAATTATTTGATGAATATTAAGGGGTCTTAGGACACTAACATTTCAAAATTTTCTATTTTTTAAAAATATTCAATTTTCAGCGTTGGAGCTCCATCTTTTCTGAACATTTTGACATTAAAGGTTTAACGATGCTACCAAAAGTTCCAGAGTTATGGGGGGGGGGGGATTAAACCTGGCTTAACTAATTTCTTTATGTTTCTACTGCATTCATTCATTACAAAAAATTTTCGCCAGCGTGCAATATTTTCCCGAAACTATAATTCGTGTTAGCTTAAAATTTCAAACACATGTTCAAATTAAGTTTCTTTGCGACATATACATCACTTTTTAGCCAACAAAAAAAATTATGTTAATTTTAAAGGGATTTTTTCTTAAAATTTTATAATTTTCCAAATAATTTGAAATTGCGTGTTACTTGCTGGCTAATGTGGTAGGTTTGAAATATGAGATTTTCTCCCATGCTACACGGATAATGGTAAAGAATCTTGATATTCTTTAAAGGATTTCAAAAAAGTTATTTGCAACCACAATAAAAAATTTATCTTTCTTTTTTTTTTCTCCCTCGAGCATGCGCATTTTTCCAGTTGTTACTTCCCTATCTTCTTTCGCGGAGTCATTGCTGCCATAAATCAATGGTTGGGAAGCGGGCGACGCCTCCTTTCATATGGTAATTCGAACACTCACACTGCTGCGATATCTAGAGTGCGATGATTTCATTAAAAGAACAATAACTTCACTCTCTTTTTCCAAGGGATTGGCCAGAAGTGGCCAATGAAAAGACGCGGACATTTCTCTTGTCGGATCTCTTGTGGCCTTGTCTTTCGTTGGGTGGTCGGGGCACTGCGCCAAGAGATCCATCCTTCTTCCAAAATGAAACATTTTTTTTTATTTCCTTTCGGTAGAATTTTCCCTACCACAGGAACTGATGCCTGTGCAACTGGAAAGTCTTCCGTAGTTTGACTATAAACTATTTTATTACGAAGTCCATATAATGAACAAAATTATTGTCATTTTTTTATGCACATGTAATGGGCTCTGTCTTGAAATTAAAATGCGACTGCCACATCAACCAAATTGAGTGCATTTATTTCTTACAATATTTGTTACAGCATCCCATTTGTTTCATCTGTCATCTTAAATGTTATTGTAATTATAAGATCTAAATTTCAACTTTTGTTCAAGCATAGACTAAGCGAATAAAATAGTCAATTTTATCTAGAATTTATGTTTATTAACTCCTCTCATTTGGGGGGGAGGGGAGGCTCTCAAACTGTTTACTTTCTTTATCACTAAGATCTAACTTCTGTAAGCTATCAAAGTGTACGCTTACCAGAATATGATGCGAGTATCTCCTGTAATTGCTCCGACATCGTTGAGACCTAATCTCGCCTAATCCGCTACACACACCAGAGCACTCCCGCGCACATCACACTAACACTCTTCTCATTACCGTATTCTTAATTTTTATTCTGATCTCCAATCTTTCTGTCTCTCCTTTCTCACAATACCTCAATTTATAAATGAATCTTGCTTTGCATATTTGAAAATAGAGTTGCTTGAATCAAATAGCGTCCAGGAAAAGTCCCTAAGAACAGCTGAAAGGAAGTAAGATTCCTGTCGTTACATCTTGACTAAAGTGAGTGCAGCGCAATATTATTCTCAAAAATATAATGTATGGCTAAAAAATATTTGGATCAATGCTATAAAAATCTTCTTTTATTTATTTTGCACAATTTTAACATCTCTACACCGCATCATGCGAATTTTCCATTGCACAAAGCAGTATCCGAAGTCGTTAGCTAAGAGCATGTTGATAGAATCCGTCGTTTTTTCTTTAAAAACTTGAACTGTCACAAATCTCTTCCTTTCAGGGCTGATTTCAACTGGGGGGGGGGGGGGGGGTCTTTTAACTGCAGCGTAAGTAAGTTAAAACGCCTTAAGCCTTAAGGGCGTCTCTTTTGGACTAGTTGCTAAGAGTGCTGCAAAAAAGCGAACGGTCAACTTTTCTTCGGATCCAATGGACCAGAGCTCGAAATGCTACCGAAACTCAGAGGTTAAACCAACTGTTCTTCCTCTCCAGGGTTCACCAGGATCTTGATACGCGCTCTGTTTGTTTGTAAGTAGATCAGTCCGATTATTTTTTAGCTCCAACTTGCATAATTGATTGATTTCTTTCACTTATTTCTATTAGTTGAAGAGTACTTTGTAAGAATAACAGAGCTGCCTTAATGGTGTGGTCTAGACTCGAAACCTCAAGGGGGAGACCTCGAGGTTAAATTCTATTTCTGTAACTTACCATCGAGTGAAATAATGGGGATGGTTCCACATTAAATTCATGTTGTGTGTTATTGAAGTATAGAAATTCGGAGATACAATCGTCCTCATCACTTGTCTATTGTTAAAAGATACGAATTTCTCTTTACGCTATTACAGTAGGGCTTTAACAAAAAAAATTAAGAGTACCGATGTTGATGATGGGCATCTTTCTCTCTTTTTCAGTCTAAAGACCCGTCATGTAGCTGGACTGTTGAACATTATATCTATCGAGGCTCAAAGTCCTCGCCTTGGGATGGTGTGGATTTTCGGAGTCTCTAGACTGAGATTCAAATTCACGAGGTTCGTCACCCATAGCACTTGTTTTGGCCCCATAAAGAACATTAATGAACTATCATTTTTCGTGTTACGCCCCAGCCAGACAAAATCTACCCTCCCTTAATAATAGCCCTATTAATGTTATAATAATAATATCTGCTTTAGAGCCCAAACGGGATAAGCATTCCAGCAAACTTCGTCCCATTCGTGTTGTGAAATTACATAAATGTTTGGTATAATCACTACAATCATCATAGGTTATCGTTGCCTCCAGGGGAAAAAATGGCTTACTAATTTTTTTATAAACGTACATGTCGAATTTATAAAGTAAAGAATTTTACATATTTTCTTGATGTGTTCCAGAATATTTTTGTTCACGTAAAATATGTACTGCAAAATTTTAGTTTTTAAGAGAAAAAATCTCAGAAGTATTATCGGTGACGTCAAAGAAAATAGTCTTTGGCGAAGTCGTTTTAATTCTGAAATTTAAAGAATTTTTAATGAGCCTGAGGTATCATGAAATATATTAAAGTGAAACGAATGAACAGGGCTTCTCATATTGTCAGAATGGTAGAAAAAAGTCCAGTAAAGAAGTGTTTGTTGCAAAGCCCTTTGTTATTCGGAAAAGAGGAAGCCCCAAACTACGGGGGCGTGATTCTGTTGAATCAGATTTTAAGGTGATAGGGGAGAGGAAACCTGCAGGGACTAAGGCAAAGGCAAGTTATCTTGGAGGAATCTTCAAAAGAAGGCCTTAACCCTTCATCGGCTGTCGAGTCAAATAAAAGAATGATAATGAACCTTATATTGTAAGGAGGGACCTTTATATTATTATTTTTAATTATGTTCGCAAGAGCTTTGACTTGTTATGTTCGTTTGTAAAAAATACGCCTTTCCAATTCAAAATTTGTTTTCGAAGTTTCGCCTACTTTGCCATCATCCGATCGTGCTGAAATTTTGCACTCACGTATAACTCCAATAACAATACATTAATGTAGTATGCATAAGTTGTGACTCATTGTCCAATTCAGTTGAAATTTGGTACACATGTATAGCTTACGTAACTACTTTTTATTCTTAGATTTCCAGATTAAAAAGAATTAAATAAATGTAAATAAAAAAGTTTATTCAAGCTTTTATTTAAAGATAGATTAAAAAGTATAAAAATAATTTTTTTAATGTAAAATAATATGTAATTTATAAAAGCTTAAGGTATTCGTATTTCTCTTTTTATCATACATACAAATAAGTAGCTATATTATTTAATGTATCGGTCGTTACATACGTGTCTTAATTAAGCACCTCAAGCTTTGTAATTTATCTTTTTAAGAATTATGTGTATACATTTAGGTCCATCTTTAAATAAAACTTGATTTAAAAGAAAAATTTATCATGTGCAAATTTGTGGTTTTAAGGAAATAGCATCAATAAAAATGCGTGGGCATAAAACAAAAAATACTTGGTGCTAGATCCAAAAGATTGACATAATACATTATGATTATAATAGTTACATTTAGTTTCCTTCTGGTACACTTTCTTTGCCAAGATATATTCAATTTAATAGTTTTCTGTTTTTATTTTAATATCCGAATAGAATATTATTGTCGAATACAGTAATTGATTTTTAGGGTAGAATCGTCTGTTTTTATTCTTTATGTTTTTAGCACTAGCAACGTTTTTATACTTAAGAATGATTTGCTTGTGAAAATAAAAATGTATGAGGAATTTGGAGAAAGTATTTTCTTTTCTTGATAGAAACTGCTTCTGTGGGGGTTGGGGCTCGAAAGTACGCTTACTTTATGCTAATTAATATTTATTTTGGTGAACCGGTGGTATAGATTGGGAGGAGGATGGCTACCCAATATATAGACTCGAAATTGTCATCATAGAATGAATTCACTACCAAAGGTAAAAGCCTTTTTATAACTCGAAAAATTTTTTGAAAAATTGTTAGTACATGCTAAAATGAAATTAGCGAGGCCAATTTCTTTTCTTTTCTTCTTTTGCGTAATAATTATCATTTTTGCGACACGCAAACCCTCTTACAAAGCTGTTGTTACTTGTGTAAGAAAGCAACAACTGCTGTTATGTAAGAGTTAGACATGCTTGATTCAGACAATGCTCCTGCTTCCCAAACCACATCTTCCCCCCCACACACAGTGGAGAAGAATAGACAGATAGTTGGAAGCCACTCAACCTCTCCCTCGGGACGAGTTGACAGCTCTTTCTTCGCAGGTATGGGAAAAATGATTCCACCTGAACATTCCGCTCATACCTCTGCCAAGAGAATAATACTCATACGAGCGATGAGTCAGATAAAAGAAGGCACGGGATGTCCTCCTTTTGTTGCCGGATCAGCCGTAGAGATAAGTCAGTAGCTGTACGGTCGTTATGTGCAAGATCGATGGCTCTTATATTTCTTAAATGTCTCCAGATCTAAGAGCCCTAATCTTCTACAATACCCGTGCCCCAACCAAAAATCCTTCGGGCATACCCCTCCCCCCGCACACAATCTCTTTCACCCAAAACTTCTCAAAAAAAAAGGCGCATTTTGAATTAAAATTAATTGGTCTATCTTTTTCATTATATAGTTTAAATTTTATTTTATTGTTTTATTTCTGAAGTAAGCAAACAAAATAAGATTGCCATCTTCCGGAAATTTTGATTTCGTATACGCAATGTTATAATCTATGGAATTTCTACTATCGTTCTTCAATCTATACTATTTTATTTATTCGAAGGCAGAAAAAAGTATATCCGAAAGAGTAAAAAAGTCATGAAGGTTTCTGTGAAAATACATTTTCTTCCTAATTTTTAAAAATATTTTAGAACATTTTTTTAAAGTCTGGAAGACCCACAAACGAATCATTAAAATAAGGGTAAAAATATTTTTAAAAAGTGGAGGAAAATTGTAATTTAATTCCACGCAGAAACTTTCCTTATTTCATACTCTTTTGGAAATGAAATGTCCATAAATTAAGGATAATGCCAACAAAAAAGATGGTTATGTATGATATCATTCATAAAAACTGAGATTTTTGCTCCTTGAAACAATTAGAAAAAATATCTCCCTTTGAAAAACTTACCATTACATGGTTGGTATAATAGTTACTACCTTGTAGTCTCCCAAACGATGAAATGCAGTCCATACAATGCTTAGGCATGCTGAGTATCAAATTATCGAGCGAATCTTGGGGCAGAATACTCCACTCAGCAAGCTATGTTCTCCGAAGTTCCAGTACGCATTTAGGAGGTGGTTGACGGGCTGCAACTCGTTGGCCAAGCATGTCCCACATACACTCTATCGGATTCAAGTCAGGTGAAAATGCAGACCAGTCCATATGGGTGATATCCTCAGATTGAAGGCATTCGTTTATAATTTTTGCCCGGTGAGGACGGGTGTTGTCATCCATAAACACAAATTCTGCCCCCACGGCACCCCTTAACAAACGTACATGTTGTTCCAAAAGGAAGTCCCTATAAATTTGGCATGTCATGGTTCCTATTTTTACATGTAAATCTGTTTTGGAACCCAGTACAACTCCACCCCAAACGAATAATCCTGCACCACCGTAACGGTCTCGTTCACTGATGTTGTCTTGGTGGTAGCAGGTACCTGGTGTTCTCCATATGAAAGTCCGACATGAATCAGACTGGAAGCTAAACCTGGACTCGTCGGAAAGCATCACACTAGCCCAATGTGACGATGTCAATATTGCATGTTCTCTATTCCAGGCTAACTGATGGCGACAGTGAGTTTCCGTAAGCGGAACATATCTCACAGGCGTGCGAGCATATAAACAATTTGTGTCCCAAACATCTGTACGCGATCTACCTTGAAACTGTCGTAGCCGTAGCTGAAGATAGCTGACGAGAAAGGTTGGATGCTGTGCTCCTTCTGCTTCATTTACTGCCAAATACCGTAGTCATTCGGCGTTGTAACTTGGGGAGGGGGCGACCTATACTGTAACGTCTACTGACATTTCCATCATTTTGGAATCGTTGCAAAAAACCTAGAGCTGACAATTTGGGCGATTCTAAGTTCCTCGAATACTTCCATCTCAGTACTCCCACATTCCAGGTGGCCTGCAATTCTATCAAGTAAAAAACATCCACATACGTTCTCTGTGTCATACTAGTTGGTCGTGGCAGTGAGCGGCTTATTAGAACGCTTGACAACAATTTTACTTTTTCGCTACCTTTCCTTATATACGCTTCACTTGTACTCCTGTCATTGTGACATATCGGCGTCATCTGATGGTTTCCTGTTATTTGCATATTATTCTTGAAGATGCTTATAATTCTACAGGTGAAATTTTTGCTTGAGAGTTCAATTTCCGTGGGATTCTGAATTATCCTTAATTCATGAACGTGAGTTTAGTATAAATTGGAAGAGGATAGTAAAAATTCCATGTGATCAAAATTACGTTCACGAAATGAAAATGGCCGGTCGATGGGAGCCTAACACAAGGAGTGCAAAAAAGGAAATGGGATATTGAGATTTCATTGAATCTTGAATTTTGAAAAACTGGGTTCAAAAAAGAATAAATACAATTTCAATTCCGCAACTGCGTTAAACAAGTTTGAATTTTTTTTTTTTTTTTTACTTTTATTTTAAGGAAACAAAGAGAAAAAAAATACCTCTCCGTCCTACCAAACGGCAAAAAATCCAATATGGCATTTTTTTTAAAAAAAGATTACTATAATCGTCGCAGCACGAGCCCTCAAAACTGACTAGTTGATATACCTGCGATTTGTTGTTGATTATAGATTTTGAAGAGGAAGAATTCCTTATATGTTGTCTCAATCTTATATATACATTTGATTATTATTTTATATTCAACTGAAAATGCTCTTTACAGAATTCTTCATCTTTACTAATTTTTTTTCAGGATATTACTAAGATGGCAAAGTGTCTTTTCAGCCCAAAACGATCATATGGACATTAAAACAGCCTCTGGTGATAAAAAAAAAAAAAAAAAGGAAAGGGAAAACATCAGACGCCACCTCTAGGGTCAGAAAGGGTAGAGGAAGTAGGATTTGAGACATAATTTTTGAATGCTGTTTTTTGGGTGAGGGAATTACCTTTAAAAAGCGAGGAAGTAAAACTTTGACATAATGAGCTACAAATATACAGAGTGTCCGAATCAGATGTCCCTAATTTGAAAAGTTGATTAAAAAATCTATTAGCAATACATTGGTCATATTAGGCAAAATTCACTGCTGAATTCTTAGATTTCGATGACGA
The DNA here is from genome assembly GCA_019974015.1 of Nephila pilipes. Taxonomy (NCBI): domain Eukaryota; kingdom Metazoa; phylum Arthropoda; class Arachnida; order Araneae; family Nephilidae; genus Nephila; species Nephila pilipes. The sequence goes on along the minus strand of BMAW01109585.1, from coordinate 162,962 downwards.
TTTCCATTTTTAGCCTATCACGCACGCGCTGTTTTTGTGTATGGACAAACTGAAGAACCTCAACAAAAAGCACAAATTCTTCTCTCTTACTCAAAACATAAATCGTAATTCCAGTGAAAAGAACGTTTCTAACGATTTATGAAAGAAATCCATTCGATGTTACGAGCATTTAAAAGTGTCGAAGTTTCTCGAAACTGGAAGTGTTAAGGGAAGACCCGGAGATAATCAGCGTTCATTTTTTGATGCACGTGTGGAAGATGTTCGATAAACATTCGTTCGGAGCCTCTCGTAAGTCTATCGGGATGGCAGCTTCTGAATTATCAACTATTCATAATGGGATTCTTCGAAATCTGAGGCTGCATGCGTACAAAATATATATGCGTTGTGCAGAAACTGCAACCAAATGCCCACCACTAGTATCTTCAGACATCACTCCATTGGATTTTTTCTTTTGGGCAACGTCAATGACAAACTCTACTCAAGGGAGATCTATGATGTTGAAGACCTTCGTGCTTCAATAATCGCTGCTATTCCTTCTTTGGCTACAGAAAATGCAAATGCGCATATCACCTTAACTGGTCTGCCGGCTAGTTATCTTACTAAGGGAGCCCATGTAGTCATTTTCTAATAAAATTTTGTGAGCACTCTGTCTAATTTTACATTTTTCTTGTGCTTTTTAACTTTTTGTTAAGTATAGCGACCTCTCCAAATTAAAGACATTCGATTCGGACACCCTGTATAAAGAAACTTTGACAGAAGGAAAATTTTTAATTCAATAAAAATTGATTTTTATTTTCACAGAAGTTCATTTGGGACCAGTGATAAAATTCACCAATGCCGAGAGTTCACTAAAACGAGGTTCAAATGTAGTTCGCAGATCAAAAATACAATATTTATGTAATGATAGAAACTAAGTTTGTTATTAATAAGCATTTCGTTTGTTGGAAGTAAACCATCAGCTCGTTTTTCAACTTTATTTCCCATTTGTTTCGATTCAACCTGACCGCATCTTACACAATGAGGCCTCTGATTTCCACCACCGTAAAACGAAACCGGAAACGTTTTGGAGACGAAGAAGAAGAAAGCTAATCTCGTTCTGACTGTCACACAGAGGTTGACACCGTCGAAGAACATTTCTTAAATAGAGATGCTTTTTGACACTTTTTGGCCGGCTTCCTATTCCCCTTGACTGCACCTTTTCCCATTTGGAGAAGTGCGAGGGAGGCCCACCAGGAAAGTGGAAACCCCCTTTTTTTCATGCACAAGGCGGTCTTTGATCAGTGAAAAAAAAAATGATTTTTCTTTTTCATTTCACCCACGACGAATGACGCGTCGAGACTAAAAATGTGTCTTTTAGTAGAGCTGCGATTCAGTTTTTGACTCGATGAGGTGGGTTTCTATTTGAAGACTCGACATCGCCTAGGGGAAGGATATCAATGTGAAACAAATTTCTAATCTGTCTGAGATAAGGATGGACCAAATCAGTAGCGTATTGGAGGTCCTAAGAAAGCATTCTTTTCTTCCAGTCAGTTATCTGTGAGTTTATAAAACAGGTCCCTTTGCCGAAATTCGCCCTTAGAAGTAGTTGTGTTAAATATTTTGCCAAAACAAAAAAAAAGAATTTATTTTTCTAAAAACAAATATGTATAGATTTTTTTTTTTTTTTTAATTTCATTACACTCAAAACTTTTGATCCATTTTTTAAATTGTAACCATTTTTCAATCATTAAATGATTAATTTTTTTTTCCAATGCTGTAGGAATCCAACGATTCTGGCAAGTAGGAATTTTTGTTCTTTTGGTGTTTTTATTATTTTTCTTAAATTATCTTTATTTTTGTAATTTCTATAATTTGATAAAAACTACATCAATCATTGAATAATATTAAATAGGCGAAATACGAAATACGATTGAGTATTCTTTTTAGTTATTATCAAGTGATAATTCTAAACTAAAGAAATTTCTTCTTTCATGACAATGATGCTATGCACCCCTCCTCCCCCCAAAATAAATTTCTAAGTACGCCACTGCACCAAATTGTTACTTTTAAATAATAGACCTCTTTTTACTTAAAAGTAACGAGGGGGGTTAAAGTGAGGTAATAGTTTCCAGTATCTTATTATTTTCATGTATACTGTTACTTTTTAATTGTATTTTATTTATTCCATTAATATTATAATAAATTCAGTTACTCTATAAATTTAGTTTATACTTCCATTCCTTGTTAATTTTCTTTTATATTCTTCTAAAAATGCTTATTACTTTTGGCTTAAATTGTATAAACCTATTACGTTCAGATTCAGCTTCTCCATAAAGCTGCAACAGTGACCGGAAGCAATTACTGCTCCACGTAGCATCGGCAGTGCTGGGATTGTGATTGCATGATTGTTTATTAACGTCGCATTAAGAAGCAACACGAAGGCTGTGGGCGACGGACCTCGCCATTTCGAACCTCGGTCAAGTGACGATGATGACATCTGAGCTGGCACTTCCCTCTTCGAACTTCCACACCACGCGTAGGGGAGGACTCGGGACCTCGACCATATTTAACGTGCAACAGCCCCGCTACAGTAGTAGTATCAGGGCTCGAACTCATGACTCAACGAAAATAACTCTAGACTCCACCATGATTACCAAGCTACCGTGATCATCATATTTGACTCAACAGCCTAGGATGGGTAAATATCTTTCTTTGAAGATTCTTCAAAGATAGTCTGTCAGTTCCTCTCTCCAATCACCTTACAATCCGATTCAACAGAATCAAGCCACCGTAGTTTTGGGCATCCTCTTTTCCGACTATGTAACAAAAATCTTTTTTGTTGGGTTTTTTTCATCCATTCTAACAATATGAAAAGCCCAGTTCATTCGCTTCACTTTAATACATTTAATGACATCAGGCTCATTAAAAATTCTATAACTTTCAGAATTAAAATGACTGCGCCAAAAGCCATTTTTTTACGCCACTGAGAGTACTTCCCCGATAACCTTTCTCTCAAAAATTATAATTTTGTATTCTCCATATTTTTATTTTGAAACCAAGTTTCCCAGCTATACATAAGGACACTAAACACCACCACTTTTATTGACTAAATTATAAGAGTTATAAAGATTTTTGTCTCGTATAAGTTATTTCCGTAATAATTAAAAATAATGTCAAAAGAATGTAAGCGTAAAGCGAAAAATTCATACAGATATTGAATTTTATATTATCACTCAGTTCATATTAATACTGTAACTCGCGGTTTCGTAACCCCCTGAACCCCGACTGCAGTGAGTTTTAATCGGGTCCAGATCTATCGCAAACTTCAAACGAAATATACTTTCGCGCTACTTTCGTATTTAATTTCCGGAAATCCAACAAATTGATACCGTTATTTAATATCGCCTTTGATTTTATTGTATAGAAGAATAAGATATAAACGAAATTCGAAGACCGATTATCGCAGAATCGATTAAATATCAGAAAAAGTTGAAATCGGATGCAGGAAATTTGATACGAAGAGAATTCTCTCGGAAAAAAACTTCGTCGAGATCATCCTCAAATCGAATGTTCTGTCCCAGTAGAGGCTGTTGATCCTACTTTAATTGGATTGGAATTGAAATATAGAGGGAAAAAAACTTAAAAAAGATTATCTACACAGATGTCGTTTTAGGTTTTAGGGATAACTGAAAGAGAAAAAGACAGGTGGATCTCCCCTCCACTTTTGAATTGGTGTCGGATGTCCCTTTCATCCGCCCGCCCATACAAATCCCTCTTTGATACGTTCGGGATTCTTTTTATTTCCCGCCCCCCTCTTTCGGAAGTTTAAAAAAAAATTCTTTTTGGAGGCTCTTGGTATTGTATTTTACGAAGAGTCCAGAGGTATAGTTTCATTTTCTGATATTCTATAGCATTCTACTCATAAATCGATTCTGATTGGTGGGAAGAAGGAGTGTAGGGATCTTGTCTTTTTTAAATAAAGGCTTAGCGTGTGCAGTTTATATAATGCGTATTATTTGCATGAACTTTAACATTTTTTTGTCATCGAGAAAATTTCTAGTGTTTTTCTATGCCAAAGAAATAGGATCGTTCTCTCTCTCTCTCTCTCTCTCTCTCTCTCTCTCTCTCTCTCTCTCTCTATATATATATATATATATATATATATATATATATATATATAGGTCATTCAAAATTATTCATCCGATCTCAAAATTCCATATTTTCATCAATAAATGACGCAAAATGATAAGTAATACATGAATACAATGGAAAACTGGAAATTTTATATTGTGAAAAATATATGGCTCTCGTGTGTTCGTGAAGCTATTTCACGAAAACTGTTTTAGAATTATTCACGGAGCTACTTCGCAGTGGACCAGATGACTTGATGTAACACAGCTGGTCACCTGATATAGTCCCATGCAAATTCTTCCTTTGAGGACTTGTAAAAGATGAAGTGATGCACCACCATTACCCATAAATTTATGTGAACTTAAACAACGGATTTCTGCTGCTGTACAATTCATTACCTTTATCACTTTAAAACGTGTTTGGCAGGAATTTACAAATCGAATTGACATTATACATGAAATTAAAAGAAGTTATATTGAACACTTGTAAAAAAAACTTCCTTACATTCATGTATATATATGCCATATCAGGTGACTTAGGTGGCCAGTTGTGAAACATCAAAAAAAAGTCATCTTGTTCACTGCGATCGATCCAACAACGAGGTAGCTCCATGAAAGCTTCTAAAACATCTTTCGGGAAATAGCTTCATGAAAAGCACTTGAGAACCACCTTATTTTTCACAAAATAAAACTACCGCAAATTTCTTTTTTATTCATGTATTACTTATCATTCCGTTTCGTTTATTGATGAAAATGTGGAATTTTTAAGTCGGGTGATTAATTTTGAATAACATTGTATTAGTAGGGCAGAAGTGTTGTGTGTTTAAGTGTACATAAATGCTATATATTAAATTTTTTAAAGAAAATAAACAATTCTATGTGGCAAAAAAGCAAAGAGCTAAAAAGAAAAATTATTTTTTCTTCGGCTAGTTAAAAATTTAATGAGATTTACTGTTTACCGTCATCATGAATAAAATAAGAGAAAAGATTTTTTTTTTCATCATAAGTTAAACATTTGAAGTGTGCATTGTACTTTAGCTTTTTATCAAAAAATTTCAAGTGATTGAAAAAATATCCGCTCTTTTTTATTTATGATGATAATAAACTGTCATTTTCAGTACATTTTCATTTAATTTTCTACTGGTCGATGGTAAAATTTGTTAAACTTTTAACTTAACAGTTTTAGCAAAATTAAAAACAATTTTTAATTTGTAGTTTTATTGTTGAATATCGTTTTGTGTCATCCAAACAGAACTTGCGTGCAAAATTTTAAGGCACTTGCTTATTGGGTGAAAAATGAATGAAAATTTTTGTATCACATTGATGCACAGTGCAAGGCAGTAAGGAGTGTCGTATGAAAAAAAAAAATCTCATCGTGGTAGAAATGTATTCCGGCTTGTGTTCAAAAATATTTTCATTATGAATGCCTCTAAGAAAGTGACAATACTGTCACGAGTATTTAATTAATTTAATATTTTAAGCATTTGCATATTTTTAGTTTTTCGGTAATGGAAACGAGGAATATCCTCATTATAAATTGCGTCGCAAGAAAGTGGCAAGCACTGTCACGAGCATTTAATTTATATAATATTTGAAGCAATTGTATATTTTTAGTTTTTGAGGAATGACAGCGAGGATTAAAAAAAAATGTAGTAAAAATAGCTGTGGTGATGTGCTGAAAACTATATAAGTACGGTGTACTGTGCAATAAATGTTCTCGAAGCCCAGGAAGTGTTCGTGTGCTAATGAAACAAATAAATGTAAGCGTCTAACGTAAGTAGCTCGTCACAATTTGTTTTTACTTTAATAGTACTGTATTAATTTTCTTTTGTGCCGTGTTTTTTTTATCGATGTAAGAATGTTCAATTCAATTAATTAATTAATTAATTTTGTAGTTGCCAGAATGACGAAATAGTTTGTCGAATATTTATATCGTCTTCGCATGCCCGGAATGTACGTAAACATATAAATACACGTTTTAATCGTATAAATTTTTATTTAAGTGATTGATCTTTCATATCCGCGCTAAACCTAAGTGGACACTCAATAATCCAGTGAAATCGTTTATCCGGCACGTTCTTTAAATCTCTTAATCCGCCACGTTCGTAATCACGGCCGTATAGGATTAAAGAGAACTTATTGTATAAAAAACAAGAGGAAAACACTCCTACCTTATTGTAAGTGTTACACAATAATTTAAAAAGAGAGAGAATATAGTTTATTTTATTTATTTGAATCGAATTCATAACTTTTTACTGGTAATTCATAGAGACTTTTATGCATGGAATAAAGAACGTTGTTCACTATTTTTTGTAAGATTAAATATGTCTCTAAATAAAATTGTAAATTAAGTGAAATGATGAAATGAAAAAAATGTAATTCTTTAATATTTCAAATGAAAATTAAGTCCAACATGCTGTGGGTACAAAAAAAAACTACATTGATAATATCAACACGTATGATATCACATTCGTGAAGTTTCTTTGATGCAAAGCAAATGAGCCTTGACAGTTGGAACTTCTCCTTACTTATGCACTTTGCAACTTCGTCCGAATACGTAGGGGTACCTTTAAGGTTTAATTATTATTAAAAAATAACAGATATATCTGGATAAAATGGGCCACTTATTAATGGATCCTTACATGCATAAAGTTGTCAAGGACAGGTATTCTTGCTGATTTGTTTGGTTTCAGGAAGCCGCAGTGGGTAACTCGCTGCTGCTGAAGTAACTCGCAGTATGGAAAAAATATAGTTCAGTTTGTCGAGTTCTAACACATCGATCAATAACTCCCGAGTCTAACATTGAAAACAACATTTTTTTTTATTCATCAACATAACACCTTTTGTTAATCACCTTTTAGGGTGATACAATCGTTCCAACGCTTTTCCAAATCTTTTTTTTTTTTCCCAATTTTTTTTTTTCGCAAGAAATCTTTTTTGTTGCGAGTAAATAGCGATAAACAGCTTTCTGAATCATCGACTCGTTGCTGTTTTTGTTCCATCGAAAGCAATCGCGGCACCCACTTGGAAAAAACCTTTTTCACTTCACTTCAAAAAACCTTTTTTAGTAAATACACTTCCATATGATATCTGTGTCATCTCAGCAATCTCACGGAGCTTCACTTTACGATCTTTCATTATAATTTTTGTCACTTCACTCACATTTTCCGGTGTAACGGCTTCCACAGGTCTACCCGAGCGTTCCGCGTCATTTGTGTCGGTACGACCCCGTTTAAACTCGGCAAACCACCGACAAATCGTTGCTTTTGATGGACAAGAGTCCGGGTCACATTTTTCAATCCATTGTTTCGCTTGCACGGTGTTTTTACCCATTAAAAAACAATGTTTTATCAGAACACGAAACTCGGCCATTTTTTAAACAAACTACAAAACGACTTTACTCCAACCTCGATAACTCAGCTGTTTGTGGTCCGATCGACTTAAAATTTTGACACGTTTCAAGCAAAGGTTAGTACTCTAAAAAGACCTGGTTACTGGTTTACTACGAGCGCCATCTCTGGGTTAGTCTCGGGAGTTATTGATTGATGTGTTACAATGACGACTTTCGAAAGATCAAGAAATGCTGGAAGAAATGTATAACTCTGTAGTTGACTATGTCTTATGTATAAGAATAGTATATAAAAATGAAGTTTCTATCTCGATTATCTGTATTAATAACTAAAACTTCATGACATCCTAGAATAATTATAATTTTTACAATACTGCGGATGACTTCCATCTACGGCTTTTTGAAACCAAATAAATCAACATGAATAGCTGTCAATGACAACATTATATACATAATGATTAATTAATATGCAGTATATATTTTATTTTTATATATCGGTTATTTATTAGTAAGAAATTAAAACTTTGGGATACCCCCTCAACAAGGTATTAATAATGTGATCATACGCCCCAATTTCGGGTTTTTTTTTTTAGTATGTTCAAGACCTTGTTCCAGGAAGCCAAAATATCTCATTTTCAAAGGGAAAGCAACACACTGTAACAATTTCAAGAAAAGGCGCTAACGTACGCGTAAAAAGAGTCTTTTCTCTAATAAATAAGTTGTGGACGAACGAAAAAAACAGTTTCTAGTCACATTTCTTAAAGCTATGCTATTTATCTGAATAAATATATTAAGAAATCCCATCAAGAATTTAATTCTCATGAATAATCAAGTTCACTTAAACAAATTTATTCCTCAGAAAATCTAGGATCACAAAAATTATTTATTTTCAAATGCTCATTCAAGTACTTTTCAATAATTAATAAAAAAAATGGGAATAAACATGCGCTTTCTCAAATACATACCTTATTAATATTATCTAAACGCTGGCAGGAGTCCTGTTTTAAACAAAGAAATAAATGGTCACGTGATGTATAAACACATTGAACGAGGCGAACCGTCGATGGTACATGACGTATGATAGTTGTGTATGTGTGTGTGTATTTCGAAAAGAAATTATAGTAGTGTTGTTATTGTTTTTTAAATTTTTTAGTAAGTAAAAATTATATACATAATATACCAATGTACATCAGTCACGTTTCACTCATTGGGATGAATTTTGAGTTCAAACACCATGTAAAGACCCCCAATATGTTAGTTAAATCATCATGTATCATTCATGTAAACATCAATGTTATAGTACTTCAGAAGTCAGATTTTGAATATCTTACATCAAAGGTTTCAAATCATTTTCAGTCCATGTATTCCCCACAATTGCCTCGGTTCTCTTCCGTGTACCCTCAACCAAGAATACCCCCCCTTACAATCTGTTTCCCCCATTATAGATTCCTGAAACTTCTCCAAAAAAGACAAAGTTAAATATATTTTTACATCGTATAGTTTTATTTTTCATAATATTATTATAGAGTATATATAATTATTGTTATTTTCTGAAGTTAGCAAACAAATTACCGAAAAGATTGGGGGGGAAAAAAAGAAAAATTAATGGGATATTTGAGACTGCATTGAATCACAAAATTCGGGAAAGTTAGGCTCAAAGGAGGATAAATACAATCTCGAATCTGAAACTGCGTTTAATTTGAGTCTATATTTATTTTTAACATAAACATACTAAAAAAATATGCGTTCAACGAGCTCCGTGTCCGCAACGGCTACAACTACAATATGACATTTGGAAAAAATTCCCTTATTGGTCAATATTACAACTGACAATCCAAAAAAAAAAAACTTTGCATGTACTTCGTTTTAAAAAAATTCTTTTTAATGTTTTAAAATCTTAAATTTTTTTTTTCGCTGTGTGTGTGCCATGATCGTTTTCTTTTCACTCGTGTATTCCAAGGGGTACATGTGTCAACCGGTTGGAAACCGCTGTGCAATAAATGCAACCTAAGTGTTTGGATGTGAAACGGGATGGCTCATTCATAAGGGCTTATTTTTTCATAAATTTTTCCGGTTTAAGATTAATGTGATGTTTTAGGCAAGGAGAAAGGAATTTGTTTTTAATGCCGAGTTTAATTAATCCTCCTTTTTTTTTACCTTAATGCTATAGAAATCATATTTTAAAATCGATTTATCTGTACAATTAATATTTGTTTTTGAGAAGAAAATCACTTTGATATGTATAAATTATTATATGTGACCAATTAATAATCAATACCTACATAAACTTGTAATTCATGTACTTACCGTTAGATCCATCCTGTATATAAAAATATTTGCACTTATAACTTTAGAAATCTATAGAGTACTTATAAACATAACATTCTGCATACTGAGCAGTTATAAATGAAAGGTGGGACGTTGGACTATTCGTGATTCTCTCTTCACTAACCTTGTAACGAATCGTTACTTCTATCTGACTCTTGTGCCGTAGTTCAATGAAATGTAACTAACTTTAAAAGTCAATAAATGTTCTAATGACACACAAGACTAAACCAAATTAACTATTTATTTATCAATTTAATAATATTTATAACTCTCTTTGGACTGTGCGGCTAGCCAACTAATTTAAATATCGCTGCAATTAAATATTCTTACCAAAACCTTCCAGTTGAAATCGCTTCCTCCGATAAATCCTCTGTAGCAACAATAGTCAGTACTTGATAATTAATCGGCCTCGTGTAAGATCTGTACTCAGAGTTAACCACTCTATCTCTTTCCTCTAAATTTCACTTTACTTATATATCATTATACCTTAATCATTTCACTTTATTTCCGCCTGCACCTAATTAACATAATCAAGTTTCATTTTGGTTGGAAAGAAATCGTTATTTCAAGCAATCAATTTGCATTAAAGTCCCCAAGGTTAGTGAAGAGAAAACCGCGAGTAGACCAACGTTACAACCTCGGGGACTTTTATAAGTTTCAATTGCATAAAATTATTATTTCTTCTCAACCAAAATGAAAGGTGATTAGGCAAATCAAGTGAAGATGGAGATGAAGTCATTTGGATATAATAATATATGAATGATATACAATTAATAAAAAATGAAGGGAGTTTGAAGATAAGGACTTGCTGTGAGAGAATTATTATTGAGATTAAAATTCTTCAGTTAGTTTGGTGGATTGAAGGGGGGGGGGAGTTCCGTAAACTGTATTAATCTACGTTGTTACTGTCAAAGATAGTTAAGAAATTAAGAACGAGTGGACTGGTAAGAAGAGATTTCCTAATTAAATCATAAATTAGGATTATGAGTTAGGTTGGGATACTAGAGAGAGCGACCTTAGATATTTTACAATGATAATAAATAAAGGACCTGTTTTATTGTTTGATTTCAATAGTTTTTGATTAACATATTATATAGAGATAAGGAATAAGAGCGGAATAATTTAGACGGATAAACGGTACAATTGAACATAGTTATAGACTAAAAATATGCATAATTTTGCGATTCAAACTGTCTCTTAATTTGTATGCAATTATTGTGGAATATCAAAAACTTGTGAGTGTTTTTTTAAAAAAAAATTGAATTCGCTGTATAGGAAATAACCATAATGTGCAAAATATCAGCACTATAAGTTAAAGTTGATTTTGAGGAAAATGAACCAGAATCTCTCTCTCTCTCCTAAAAAAAAATAATAACAATTTGAGGAAACCCAAATGCAGATATTTATCTCTTGTGGTGTTTACAGTTATAATACGTTGAATGCCATGGGGATCACCGATGACCGGCGCTGAGTGTGCTCGTAACACCAAGGGGATCAACGATATTTTTCCCCCGTAGCCAAGATTACTAGAAACACATAATTCGAATAAATTTTCAGTGTTTTAAAATTTTTCTATATTATCATCGGTATACTAAAATAGAGCGAAAGAATTAATGCTATACAGAGAACATGCAAGAATAATTTTATTTATATATATAACATGTAAGCTTGAATATTATGCACGCATTTTGCGATATGTTGTATTAAAACACTCCAAGCATCTGAAAAGTGAACCAATGCAGTCTCCACAATATGTCACTACTTTCTTGATACATTTCCCCCCTCCTCTTTAGCCTTCCTAGGTTTTTCGAATTTTTTTCGTCGCATACTTTACAAAATCGTCGCGTGACCCTAGCTTTCCCGATCTTTTTCTTCATGTCGTGTCTATCTCAAAAATGCATTACGAATAAGTACACAAATTAACTTGTTTGTTACAGTTAATATGTAACCAAAATATTCAACGCATGATGAGAAATTCGTGCAGATCAGATGATCAAGTCAAGTGAAATTAGCGTGGCATTCAACGTGTTAAAATTCAATTTTCTAGCATTCTACTTATCAAATTCCCATTAATAATACATCTGTGGTATCAGATGCATTCTCAATTTCTTAAAAGCAAAAATAAGAAGCTTTTTCATGCCCCATTTATTTTAACAGAACATAGCGATTCCTTCAATGGAAAAAAAGCAGTCTATTTACGCTATGTATGAACATGAGGAACACCAACCCCCTTGGAAAGGAAGAAAGACCCCCTCCATGTCAAGGGAAACCATAAACAGCCGACCCCCCTCGGTCTCGACCCGGGGTCCGCCTGCAAATCAAGTAATTCCGTACGCTAATGAATGGATAACACAGCTCGCGCGCACCTGAAGTCTGGGTCTCGAGAAAGCTGTCTCCCACCCACGGAACGACCCCGCGGACACCCCTTCCCTGCCCCCTCTGCCCCTTTTTCGGAATGAAGCGAAAAGGAGACCGCCCACTCCTGCTGCAAACGCGCCGGCGGTCGTCAATGACACTTCCGAAAAACCGTGGGCGATACATTTGCCCTTTCAAAGACTGCGACAGGAAATTTTGCCGGGGTAATTTTCAACCGCAGAGATTTCGAATTGAAGTTGATAGTTTTTCTTACACAAAGCCTTGCATTTTGGAAAGAATGTAACCCCACATAGGGTGGGCCAAAAACTTAAAAATTTTTTCGCTATGTTTGTATATATATATACAAATAGTACATTTTACAAACATACAACTTTCTCAGAATATCCAAAACCATATCAAAACAATTGAGAGAAAAAAATATTTAAGGAAATCATTAATAATCCAATTAATATTTATACAAATCAAATAAAAATTAACTTAAATAGTTTAGCAATAAAATTTAAAATCCAGAGATCAATATAAACAAAAAGAACAAAAATATTAAATAAATCAAAGTGATGGAACAGCAAAATTTTGAAAATCGAGGCGAAAGAGTAATTAATACTGTTCCATACTTTTCAAAACATCGATTAGTCGAATCTTTCTGAATTTAAACACTTCCCTGAAAAAATTCCTGCTCCTGCAGATTATAAAAGAAAAACACATTTTGTTACGTTGTAAAGAATGTTGGAAATAAACTATAAGGAAAGAAATGTCGTTTAGATGCAAGGAATGCAGAGATAAACCCACTTTATGTCCAAATTGTTTTGAAAGTTTCCACTAGAAATTGGTTACTGACTACATTTAATTAGTTTATTTTTAAAACTAACTTTTTCTTAGTATGTATTTGAGTATTACACTTGTTTCGTAGCTCAGGTTTGGATTTTTTTTTAACAAAATTCTAATTAACTCTCTCACAGTTACTACCGTCATTTCCATATATGTGATTTTTTAAATGTACCATAAATACAAAAGGCGGCTATACCCATCAACAAAAAAAATTACATTTTTTTAAATTGTTACACCCATTAGAATATTGCTCTTTAAATAATTCAAAAGAAAAGTCACTTTCACTCAGAAAATAAAAATATGACTTTACTAGTTCCACCCACATTTTGAAACTGCGTGTGAATGTGTTAAAAATGTACCTCCTTGGGTCAGTGTCTGACCTGCAGGTCGTTGGTTCACCTCTACTGCTATAGAATAATATTAAAAAAAACATGGCTGACAAGCGAAGTGTATTAAGACTTCTCTTGCTGAGGTAGAAGGTTTTAAAGGGACAACCATGCAGACAAGTAGGGGGTCACTTTCAATACCAGTGGGACAATAGGCAACAAAAGGTCCTTGATCTTTCAACCAGCGCCAAAAGATTACTTGACCAAAGCTTTTGGGCAGCCCATTGAAAACTTCTATTGTAAGGCAATCGCGAGCGGCAAGAGCCCACCAAAGTCGATGTGAAAGATTCCTTTCCTTTTTTTCCAATCCTAATTTAGCTGTTAGCAAGGACCACCGACAATGGCAGAAATCCCGAAACTGGCCATAAATTACCTGGAGGGGGTTACCTTCGCAGTCAAGAGGAAGACCCCTGTTACTCAAAGGGAGCCAGTGATTTAAGATAAGCGCCACCGTGCGATGAAGTGGGGAGGGTCCTTTTTGTGCTTGCGTACCGCTGCATGTGTCTGCATTCCGCTCCATTGTATATTAAAAACTCTGTTTTGAATACGTACCGACTAGAGACTCCAACAACGGTGGGTCGATAGATTACGAATTGTAGCGAGTAGTTGTTATCGGTAAATTGTGTACATAGTTATGATGCAATTTTTATACATTTTCGCTGTGTGCCGCGGATTTACTAGTTTTAATAAAAATATTACAACTGAAAACAAAATCGTACTGAAAAATAATAATATGACAAATACATTGCTCGCGCATAAAACTAAATTACTATAGTTTTAATACATTAAAACGAATAAATAAAGTTTTCCGAGGGTTAAACCGTAAAGCCTTAGAAAAGTTTAAAATGAACAAAACAAACATTTACCTCAATGTTTCTAAGTATTCAACGAATCATATAAAACAAATGACTTTACGATAACTAACAAAAGTGCTCGTAAAATTTTATCAAACTATAAAATAAACAATATCGACGCTGCATCACTCTTCTAAGTAACAAAAAAGTTGAAGAAATTAAATATCACCTGTTCACCGTCACGTCTGTTAGTTGTTCAAGAACTATGAGAAAAAAAATCAAAACTCACACCCTTGTTGCATTTGTTGCGTGGCGACAGCGGATCGCGGCCGGCTGCGTCCATTTCAGTATTCAAAAGGCGAAATTTATTTTCTTATTTTGAGTAAAAAATTGGACAAGTTTTTATTTTACCTCGCATAAATGTATGCACATTTGTTTCGGTCAAATCTTAGTACTCGATTTTGAACCACTTCCTTTTGCCGAATTGCCTTAAAATTCTGCATAAATATCTGTGTAGTCCCGAGGACAATACAGTTAATTGATCTAATGATGATGGCCTGATGCTGCAGACAGAATCAACCAGCTCTCCCACTCCCTACCACGCCCCACATCTGTTCCACCCGGTGCCAAAGTCCCTTCTGACCACTACCCCACTCCCAAGCTTCGCCACTGCGTGAGATGGATTGGACCCATGTCGGTGCAATGAAAACTATTCATGTGCAATTGTCAGCTAGGATAAAACAGACATGACAGTGGTTGATGTTTCCGAAAATTCGTGTACGTACAACTACTTCAACATCAGCAATCACACATTCGACATCAGCAATCACATTATCCATGAAAGAAGAACTTAACTTGCGGCTCTAAATAATAACAGAGATACAGCATACTTAACTCCATCTGGCACAAAAAAAAATATCAATACAAACAAGCAAAAAATATCAAGAAAAATTAATAGATTTATTGGCGACTGCACTAAATTACAAAGTTTTGACATATTTGGCTCAAAAGAGGATAAATGCATTCTCAAATCCGTAGCTGTGTTTAATTTGTGGCTGTATTTGTTTTTGATGTAAGTATATGAAAAGTTTGCCATTGAAGAAATTCTACAGACTGGTATCTGATGCGAGCTTCAGGAATTCCTCCTTTTCAGAAATCGACAGCATTGCAACAGAAAAATCTTAATAAAAACCTCCATCTAATTATTTTAATATTTTAAAATTTTATTTTGATCTTTTTGTTAGCTATGTGATTGCCAAAGCGGTGCTCTTTTTGCATACCTCTAAAGGCCTCTAACGTACCCCTTGGGATACGCATACCACCGGCTGAGAACCACTGTCTTGCATCCATTGGACTACTGACGCGTTTCTGTCGATTTCTGAATAAGATGGAAAACGAGAAACGTGACATGATCATTCCATTTCTGCCCTTTTCTTCACCCCTCCTCCCTCCCCTTCTTTGAAGAACGTGATGACACGGGGTTCGATCTCCGCACCAGATAAAAAGTTCGAAATTTATGTCAAGGTGACAAGGGTGAGGACAGCTTCCTTTACAGAAGTCGGGATGGGGGGCTGGTCGCAGCGAGGGGAAGATGCCATCTTTATGGATGATGGTAATGCTTATTTTCATTGTCGCAGGTTAAGGAGGAAAACGCTCGACGACTCTTGGAATTATTCATTTCGATAAAATCATTTCGGTGACGTGTGGGTATTTTTTTGAAGGCTGTCATTGTGAGTTTCGAATCTCTACCCCTCCCTCTTTTGGTTTCGATGCGGATGACATTATTTTCTTTTTTATTTATTTATTATACGAGATATGATAAGGTGAACGCACACGAATGAATGGGAAGAGAATTCCATATTCTTTCGTCAAATTATACATATTTTTTAAACAAAACACAAATAGTAAATTTGAAAAACATAAAATATTCGATGAATATCAAAAACTAAAACAAAAGAATAAAAAGAAAAACTAAATATTTAAGGAAATCATGAATAATAAAATTAATATTTAGGCAATTCAGCTCAAAATTTGCTTAATTAGTTAAGGAATCTAAAATTGAAAATCCTAAAAACCCGAAAGTTTAATACAACTATTAAAGAACCAAACAATTTAAAATAAAGCAAAGTGATAGGAAAGCAAAATTGAAAAAATAGAAATTTTGTAATTAATACTGATCCATACTTCGGAATTGAATAATGTGTGTTTATACCGGTAATTACTTATCTCACCTTCACACTTCAATGGGTTACATTATAAAAAAATATGGTAAAAAAAAATCAACAAATTCAGAAACTCAAACCCGAAAAAAGAAGATAAACATCTTCAATTTCACTACAAAATACAAATTTACACGTTACTAATCGTCTAAAATATTGTATCACCATTTAAAACATTAAACCCTAACACTTTGCCTACCAATGCTTATTTTATGACCTTATAGGGCTTCAAAATTGGAATACACCCAAGAAAAGTTTTGTTAGTTCAAAGTTTTACTGTTAAAACGGCATTTTATACAAATATAAGGAAAAATTAAGATTTTCCATAAACCATAACTCAAAAGAAAATAAGTATACGTACATTTTATAAATTGAATAATTCAGAATATAACCAAGCTTAAGGAATAGACTATTATTTTGATATACAGCCCTTACGTAGGAAGCTATGGTAGCTCAATTTCTGATCACTGAAATTTTCTTTTAAAGTCATTGTAGTTTTCACTTTATAACATTATAAAAAAATCTTCATGAACTTCTACTCGATATAATGTCTCAAAAACAGTTTATTCTATGTATATTTTTTAATAACATATACATAACATTTCAGGTTCATTGAAGCATGATATTTTAAGTGGTTGTGTTTAGCAGTAATGAAAAATGTCCTTTTTAGAGCCTTTCCGGTCAGAGAAATTCATGATCAATATTAAAAAGCTGTAAAACTCAACTTTTAAGTAAAATAGAAACAAAATTCAAACGGTTCTTTAAAGACAAATTATTAAATTTTAATATGAGTCCAAAAATTGTGTTTTGAAGGTATACTGTTACCTTAATAACATGTGTCTTTTTTTTTTTTTTTTTTTTCTTGCAGGCAGCCGAGAGACAGCGTTCATTTACGCCATCACCAGCGCAGGGGCGACGCACGCCGTGACGCAAGCCTGCAGCGCGGGCAACCTGACGGACTGCTCGTGCGACGCGTCACGACAGGGGCAGAGCACAGCTGAGGGCTGGAAGTGGGGAGGGTGCTCGGACAATGTGCGCTACGGCATGATGTTCGCCAGGCAGTTCGTAGACGCCCCCGAGAGGGCAGACAGAAAGAGGAGCCTCAGGACCCTGATGAACCTGCACAACAACAACGTGGGGAGACTCGTAAGTAATTCAACATTCATGCTTACTGGGGGAGGGAATTTGATCCCTCTTCAGTTTAAGATATAATTTTCGCTGTAAAAAAATGTGGTGTATGTATAAAATCTAAGAATGGATTTTGTTTTACGTAATAGGGATAAGTAATAGTGTTACTTGTTCGGAACCTATTCCGCCTGTAATATATTACAAACAAAAACCTATTATATTCGTCACTCCTTATAATGCTTAGCTTACAAATTTACAGACGCCACGAGTAATTGAAATTTGTAACTTTTATTCAAAAAAAAAAAAAAATCCCAAAAAGTATCACATTAGTGGAACATAATCCAGAAATAATGAGATATTGGAATGTAAACCAAAATTAATGTAGTAGAAAATATTTCAAAAACAATATGAAAAATAGTATTTTGAAAAAAGCAATAGGATATGTGCACACATTTACAGAAAAAAATAGGATATATCAACATATATTCTGAAAGTAATAAGATATTGGTTAATAATAATCTAAAAGTAAAGGGTAGTGGAACCTATTACCAAACAGGAATTAATATGCTGGAATCTATTACTTAAAAGTAACTGGTTTCACACCTCTTATAAAATTACGTCTACCGCGAAAGTTAGCGCTGTGCCAGTCGAAATTTCGCGAATCATCCAGTAATCAATCCAAAAATACCCATTTCCATTCGAGGTAGCAATTAATGGACCATTTTGCCCAATTAAAGCTGTGACGAACGTGTCTCCCCTCGTTCATAATTTAGATTTTAGATTTCCGTCACTCATAAATGTCTCTAATAATTAAAGTTCAAATTAGCACCAAATAAATAGACGGATAAAGCTTTAACTGAATTTTTAATAAGACAGTTAATTCACTACTTCTGTTATGCCGTTTAAGCAATCCTTACTCAACAAAAGAATAATATAAGGTTTTACTGAATTGACCATTGTTACTGGTGCATCCGATTCAGGATCGAAGCAATCTCCTCAATAGTATAATCCTCCTTACTATTACTACTCTTCCGACCTTCTATCAATATCCCTTCTTTCCCTCTCTACTCCCCCTGTCTCACTGAACCGCAATTTATGAATGAATTTTGCTTTGCATAGTTGGAAGTTGAATTGTTTGAATCAGGTTGCGTCCAGGAAATGTCCAAAAAAATAGTTAAAGCGAAGTAAGCTTTCTATCGCTATAAAGCTTCCAGGCCCAGGTCTGTCCTCTATTTTTGTGTGACCTGATCCATGTGACTAATAAAGGCCGCGTTCCTCCATAAAACGGCATCCCTTGATCTACGTGTAACAGGCGCCCCGCCCCTTTTTTTTCAGCTGTCAGCTGATGTCCTCAAGTGCTGATATCCTCGAGCTGTCTTGTGAAGATTTATGCAACGACTATTTTCTAATTTGTTACTTTCTGTGGACGAATGGACTTGAGAGGGGCATGAGGTTCCCCGATGCTTTTTATAACGCCATTTGTACGAGCCCCACTGTCTTTCTATGTTTCGTGTATGCACACCAGTCTTTGAATCCACATGCTAAAAGGGCGGTTAACTTCAAGGTGTCTTCAAATGGTCTCAAACTCTCGGCCGGCTTTGTTTTCGTCGAGTCATGCTCTCGAGTCCTGATTCTACTGAAAACCCGCCGTGTAACGGGATTGATGCACGTTAAATCTGTTGAGATTTTAAGCCCTCCCGTCGGCGTGGCGCAAAAATATGCAGAGGAGGAATGTCAGTTCAGGTGTCGTCCTTGCCACTTGACCGAGGTTCAAATTGACGAGGTCTGCCGCCAACAATCTTTATGCTACTTCTAAGTGCGACATTAATATCCAATGAATCAAATGAAATTTTTAATTGAAAACAGCAGCTAATGAGGATAGCTTATTGAACTCTTGTTTATATTGGCGGATAACCACATCGTTACGTCAAATAGCAAAATAGAAAAAATTCGAGTTGGATAGCAGATTTTTCTCTTTTGACGGAATGTCGTATCATTTAGCGACACTTTGCATTTTTGGTGGAATATCGCATCGATTAATCAAAGTTTTCTGGTTTTACATAAGGTCGACGGTATTTTACACAAGTACCAAAAATTTATCAATCAGAAAATATTAAAAATATTTTTTTTATCTTCTTTCGAGTCGTAAGATATGCAGAAAATTCCGGTACTTCTAAAATAATGTTTGAAAAGCGTATCTTTTCCCTGCTTGTTTTAAAGAATCGGCTTAGATCTTAGAACATCTACAGAAATAGATGTGAAATTTACTGTAGCAATGACCTTCCTGCTGCTGAAAATATGTGCCTGGATCATTCATTGAGAGTTGAATTCACACTGACTATTCCTCTGTATAGTTTTTTTTTTTAAAAAAAGTTTTCTTGTCCATCAAGCGTAACATTTGTTATAAATCAAAATTTAGGTAATGTTATAGAGCCCCTATCGATATGGAAAATTGTTCTTATTGTATATCAAGTTTAAAGAGTCTCCACTTTTTTAAACTGAAAAGCAAAGGAAGTCATCTCTGTGTATTTATATATCTGCTTACGCAATGAAAATTATATATATATATAAACATTAATACTTACGTATTAGCACTCAATAAAATTTACATTTGCAAATGGTATACTTACTTTTAGGTATATATATTGCATAAATTCTACTATATTAAAATTTTTAAAGCTCTTATAAACATAATATTTGATTTACTGAAAATATTTACAATTAAAAAAAATTGGATTAAATAAAATTTAAAGATTTATGATCCAAATTTTCTTTGATTTTTTTTATCAACATCGATCGATATCTAAAATTTGTGATTATTTATCAGGAAAAAATTACGTTCAGTGTCAGCGGGAGTAGCCAATCTTTTTGGGAAAAGTCATTACAGGAACGAAAAGAAATCGTGCATGTCACTTCCAACTTTTTCAATATTTAAAAAAAAAAAAAAAAGATGAATAAAGGCAATTTATAACCTGATTATGAGGTTTCTGCAAACAACACATTTTTTTCATTTAAGTCAGAGTAGTGAAGGCGTAAAATGTGATGTAACTAATGAAAAAAAGTTCTAAGTTATGTTTTATTGTGTGTCAATAAATTTTTTTATATATAAAGGTCCAGTCTATTAAGCTAGATACAAAATAAAAACGAATAATTTAGAACATTTGATTCTAAATAATTATGAAGTAGTCAGTACTTAATTAGTGTGAATTTTGAATAATTTGTGTCCTTTATTTATACCAAATAATCTATTTGAGGATTGGTATTTGAAGTTTTTAACAAAATGAGGTGTTTTAGGTGCATATCAGTTAATCTTTAATGGATTTTATTATGATTTAATTTTGATTTTATTATTTTTGAAACAGAAAACATTTGTTCTCAAACACATGTTAATGTAAATCTAGAACAGTATCTGAAAGCCAAATCGTGTAAACTTGGAAAATCGCTTGTATATATAAGTTTTCAAAACTCAAACATAATTTGGGTCACTTGTAGTTGGAATAAGTATTTTATATGTAACTCTTAGTGTAATATTGTACAGTAAGTCAATAATTTCAATTTGTAGTTCAGGTGGGTAATATCTAACGCTTTGTAAAGAAATTGTAAAAAAGATTTGTGAAAAGATTGATATATTTTTAAAACGTTTTTCTGAATTTCACTTGGTGTGTGTGTGTGTGTGTCATCAAATTTTCGATCGTTAATTTAACCAACTTCCTATCAAGCTAGAGCTTTGAAATTTTGGGAGTCGTTCGTACTCGCCTAACAATGCAATATTTAGACGTTTGCGTCAAGTTTTAACTAATATTTCAATAATTTTAATAAATCAAAATATTCTTTCCTCTCGGCGCTTTTAGGATTGAGGAAAAAATTTCTTTCCCCCTCTGGGAACACTGGGCACTCCCCCGCCACATGAGGTATCGTAAAACTTTTGTACTCACAAAGGAGAGATACTATCTCCGAGATAGTAAGGGTTGCTGACTTTTAGTCAGTAATCATTCGCAAGAAAGAAAGTTTCCAATATTTGGCGCCATGTCTTATCACAATTTTTTCTGAATTCTGGTTCCCATTCTTTTTTTAATAGAATGACTTACAAACTTTCAAATGCATGTTTTGATTTTATGAGTATTATGAATTTTTTAATATGCTCACAAATGTCTCTTTTTAAGTAAATTTTAAAGTTAAAAATAACTAACAGTTTTAACTAATATTTCAATAATTTTCTTTAATAAACTTTGCCACCATATAAAAACGTTGGTTTTTATATCGAATTATTTTCTCCGTGAAAATCCCTGTGGCTCGCGGGAAAGATAAAGCTACATTTCTGTTTCCCATGAACTTTGACCTCAAATCTTGACCTTATAGAAATCAGTCTCCTACATCCAAAAGCACTCTCGCACCAGATGGTACAATTTGCAAGTGCAATTTCTTCTCCATATTAGGATAATCAGAGACCAAAATCTGAAATTATTATTTTAGCGATCCAACTGAAAGAAAATATTGAGTCCTGTGGTTTTTGAAGAAGCGAGGCCAATTTCATTCCCCACAAAAAAAAAATCCGTAGAAAAGAGACATCAGAATTGCCCTAAGCGTTCGACTGGAAATCATGTCTGTAGACATTGTAACTAATGGCAGATCCGGAAGGGGGGGCACGTACTCCGTCTTAATTCCATGCGCAGACAAAATAACACCTGAATAGGAATTTCCAACCAAGTTGTCGGAAAAGAATCGATACATCTGTTGTGTAAGTTTAGTTTTTGTGCTAATATTTTTTCGATGCAGAAATCTTACGTTATTTAGGCAAAGAATATTGTTCCCACGTTTGTAAGATAGTTTAATAACCAGCGAAGAGATGATTGATGTAAGGTAAGGTGACCAAACGTCCCGATTTTTAGAAAGAATGCACGACAAGCTTGGGAATGGCGAGAGAACGGGAAGGGAATATACAGTTTTTGGCTACCATGTAGCTATTTCACCAGGATATGAGCTTTACATTATTTTTGTAAATTTTATAATGTTAAACTTTAATAAAAAAAATAATTGTTGAGAACTCTCTCTCTGATTATCAAAGTTCGCCTTGATCAGTTGCTAGAATACGACCACCATTATTTGGATTTAAGGAACAGTGGTATTTTTCGGCATTGGCAGCGAAGAAAACATTTTGTGGCTGTAAAATGAAGAGAGAACACTTAGTACACTTCCATAGATTTTATTCTTATGGCGACATGTTCCGCTAGTGATCTAGCATCATTTGGAACATTGTTGTAAAGGAATTACATCTTAAACAAAAATTGGAAACGGAGGGGAGTTTTAGAGAGGACAAAGGTCAGGGTGTATAAAGAGTTTGTTGGTCGTCCACGAAGTAACGCCTTCGCATATTGAGTTTTTTTTAACTGTTTCTAATACGATGCATATCGTACTGCGTGCTTGTTAAATAAGTGATGTCAACAAATAAGTTATTCAGGTGATTTAGGGGAGTAATTTACTTAGATACCAAATTTTTAATCAAGAGCACCCCCCCCCCCCCCCGTCATTGGTGTCCTTCTTTGGTCACCTTAGCGTAAGGGAAAGTCACACAAAAAAACGTGACTTTGTACTCCCTTCCTTTCCCCGTTGATTTTTTGTGGTTCTGTTTCTGATTCCGTAACTATTTATTCTAACGAGCAACTAGCATTTAAAAATATTTTATACAGGTAATCTTTCTATAATACTGTATATAGGTTCCTAGAAAAGGTCATATTGTATGAAACCGTACTGATCCAGAGTCTTTACGAAAGGAAGGGGGGGGGTACATTCCGAAACCGTATTAAAAAGAAACATTTTTTTTTTAAATCCCGTATAAGCGATCTAATTTTTATAAAAAATATAAATGTATGTATAACACAAAACGAAAAGAAACAGAAGATGTTATTTTCATTTCAGACGACCTTAATTTAACAAATTTCTTCCTCATTACTAATCAGAACAATAAAACGAGTTTTTAGATTCAACGATATCACCTTCACTTTCAGAACCTTTTCCTTCATTTAGATTTTTTTGCACCTTCTATCCTCTTCAAAAAAATTAATTTTCGAGCAGCTTCAGACATTTTCGACTCCAGGTCACGGAAATAAAAGGAAACATATGAAGCCCGATTTCCGTCCACGACTGCGATCGCGTTTTACAAGAGATACGATACAATATCGCTTCGCCCTCTATCCCTTTACATAATTTGTTCATACTAGTAAAGCCACTGTCCTATACTTTTGCAGATGTGTGACCATGGCTATCTTTGGTTTCATTTTCTGATGATGGAGTAAAAAATATTTTTTAAATACTTTTCAGGTGTGTTTTGATAAGTCCGTATAAATAAGTCAAATACATCAAAATACATCATTTTGATATATCAAATGCATCAAAATAAATGTCGCAGAATGTGGCTTGTAACAGTCACTGTAGTTCCTTGTTCATTCCCGTCATTATTTTAAGGTAATTTCGGTTTTTAAATGTGTTAAACAAAAATCATGTTTTCTAGTACTGTACGGTGTACAAAAGTGTAGCCAATTTTATTTTTATGGTGTTAGAGAGAAAGCATGTTACAGGTTGCAGTGTTATACAAGAGTTCGCACAATTGATCCTATCTTATTAGAGCGAAACCATGTTGTAAGATCCCGTGCTGTAAGGAGGTTCCTGTATTTCTATGGCAGATGTAAGTGCAAACACATGCACTTTATGATACTGTAAAAAACAACCATAATATTTTTAATTAATTACGATAAATAAGTGTAAATAGCACTTCCTAGATATCTGGTTGCTTAAGAGATCACATGTTATTGTTAAGTGCAATAAATCAAGCATTTTTTCCCCCACTTTCTCCGAGTCATCATGTCTCTTAAAAATTCCAATGAAATGACATCATTTTTGTTGTATGCGGTAATTTATAAAGTGTAGTGTAGTAAACTAATTTAAAGTATTATAAAAATTTGAGATTATTTATAAAATAACGTTAATGGTAACGTTTAGTTTCCATATTATTTATTTAATGGTATATGGATTTACGTGAACAGTCTTAAAAAAGTGTTTTACTTCAAAATGTATAATTTTTGTTTCAAAATGCAAATAAAGGCTTAGAAATACAATTTAACTGAAAATATTCACCATTTAAAGCAATTTTCCAATGTTTTATTGTTATTGAAAATATTCGCATTAAAATCCTCCGTATTTTAATATCTACTTATACCAAAAAAGTATCATAATGTGTGCATAAAAGAATAATTTTAGTTCAAATTAAGCAAAATAGTATAACTATGCAATTTTCGTAAGGTTATACTCAATAGTTTGTAAGAATAGAAGCAATACGAGGGCTATTGGCGACGGACCTCGTCATTTTGAACCTTGGTCAAGTGAGGATGACGACACCTCTGCTGGCACCTCCCTCTCCAAACTTCCACACCACGCTAACTGAAGGACTTGGGGCCTCGACCAGTGTATCAGCCCCGTTACACGGCGTGCCAATAGTAACAGCAGGGCTCAAACCCATGACTCAACAAAAACATAACGCCAGCCGCGATTTCGGATCCTGACCACAAGTTTTTAAGATACCTTTGACGAAATGATAAGAAATCACATTTTGAGAAAAGGAGCCTTAAAGGTTTCCGTATTGATCAAAAATAAGTATATACAATTTAAATCGCATCTCGGAAAATAATTAGAATATTTTCATGGAGTTTTGTTTTAAGATATTCAGCAAAATCTATATTTTAAAATACATATTTAAAGGCTAAAGGATCGCGATGTTCCTTCGACCCAACGTGCATCCAACTAGATCAAAGCCAATAGGCATCGCAATGACCGCAGAGACAAATGGCCGGCACTCCTTTTAATGAGAAACGGATCCTTATTAATTGATGAGTAATCGTTCATCTACGTGACCTAATTAGAAGAAAGAGGATTGTCTTTTTAAAATTCATAGTATTCATCGCACGAAATTAACTTCAACAACATTTTCGCCTTCGGGATCGTTTCTGACAATGTTCTTTTTTAAAGACCGTCGATTGT
This sequence comes from Nephila pilipes, assembly GCA_019974015.1. NCBI lineage: Eukaryota > Metazoa > Arthropoda > Arachnida > Araneae > Nephilidae > Nephila > Nephila pilipes. The sequence continues at coordinate 137,414 of BMAW01109585.1, read as the reverse complement.
TTTGACACTCCGGGTTACCAAGTGATGTGGCTCGCAGGTATTAGTGCCAAAAACACGACCTGGCGGGTCAAATAACGAACAAATATGTGACCAGTAGGTCGTATTAAGGACAAACACATATGTAATGAGTAGGTCATAGGAGCTTGGGTGAGACCCCTATCTAGAGCTTACACAAAATTCTACCTTGCTAAAATAGTGAGAAAATAGGCAACGCAATTGCAAACATAATTGGTAAAAATATTGCAATTATTAAACTAGTTGAATGACCGGGTATTTCTCGGCTTCATGTGAAAAAAAAAGTGATACAGTAAAGATAAAAGAGACAGCAAAATTTTTAAATGAAAATTCGCAATTGGCTTAGCTAATTTCATTTTATCGTGTGCTAAAATTTTTAAAAAGATTTATTCGTTTTATAAAAAAAAACATCACCTTTGGTGGCGAGCTCATTCGACGATGAAAGTTTCGTGTCCTTACTTCGGGTTGCCATAAATCTTCCCAATCTATGTGCCTGTTCACCAAAAAAAGTATTAATTAACGTAAAGTAAGCGTACTTCCGAGTCCCCGGACTCCACTGAAGCAATAATTATCTAGAAAAGAAAATGCGCCCCCTTCAAATTCTTAATGCATTTATATTTTTGCAAGCATCTCATTCTTCAGTACAAAAACATTGTCAATGTAGCATAATTGCCATAAAAGTCAATTTCAAAGTGGACAATAATATTCTTTTTGAATTTGAAAATAAAAGTAGACGGTAAAATAGGAAATTAAATATATCTTAGTAATGAGAATGTATCTACAGAAAACTAAATGCAATTATAGTCATGATATATTATAATGTCAATCTTTTGAGCCTAACACCACGTATCCTTTATTCCATGCCCACATATTTTTGTTGACGCCATTTTCTCTAAATAACAACATGCTAACACATGTTAATAATTACAGTGTTCAAAAGTGGATTTTGTTTTATTAATATCTTGTCAGCAAAAAATAAATAAATGATAATCAAATAATAAGTGGGGGGGAAAAATCCAAGTTTCGATTAAAAATTTCAGGCAATCTCAATATGTATCTTTTGTTTCTCCATCTGGGGTGTAGATGTACTCATATATTTGTTTGAGATTACCAGCAAGCGAACAGGCGACGTAAAGCTATCCGCGTGAAAAACAAAGGACTCAAATAGATTGAAACCTACCATTGTCAACAACTGACTTTGTATTTCGTTGACTGAGTTTCGAGAAAAAAATAAAGTGACACCATTATTTTTTAATCGATTTCAAGAAGTCAATTTATGTTTAAAAACTCGTTAAAATATGCATCTTTTGAGCGGAAAAATTTCAGTAAAAATCGTTGCATTTCCCTCGGAAAACAAGGGAAAATAAGGGTCTGGAAATTAATCTATCTAGATTGTTTTGACGATCTGTATAGTATATCTAGATTGTTTTGACACTAATACCTGGGGATAGATCCCAGGTATTAGTGTCAAAAACACGACCTAGCTGATCAAATAACACGCAAATGTATGACCAGTAGGTCGTATGAAGAAAAATATATATGTTAGTGTTTCCCAACCTTGATTTTAATCGCGACCCGTTTTAAAAATGTTTGCGACCCCTCTTTTTCCATATCACTATATATAAAAAAATGTGAATTTTCGTTTATTTATATTTACTCTCTTTTTTTTGAACAATTAGAAGTGCTGAAATCAAAAGTTAGAATGCAAACAAGCACTACTTTTTTTAATAATTTGATTTAAATTGTTACTTTGTTTTAGATATTTGTGTATATTGTGGTGCATTGATAGGATTACACAATGTTTAGCTAATGAAAGGAAGAAAAAAAATACGATTGCTTTTTAAAAATTTTTAGCTCTATTTTGAAATTTTATAAATTTTACTTATGCAGTTTGATTTATTTTTCAACACCTAATTAGAAAATTAAACAGCTATATTTCCATGAATTGAAAATAGAGTGTGAAGTACAAAAAAGTAGGTTTGTGAAACATCACCCCATTCTTCACCCCACGGGTTAGCTTTAGTTAGTTTGATCAATAAAACAAAACAAAAAATAATAATAATAATAAAGTGTTTGAAAAAAAATATATTTCAGGACATAACAATGATATTTTTAAGTGTTATTTATAATTATAACAAATGTTGTATTCTTCATCAACCTTTAAATTTTAAAATTTAATTTCGATTTTTAAAATTGATAACTAGTGACCGCCGAAAAAACCCACCGTGAACCCCCAATCTCCCCGACCTATCGGGATATGTAACGATAGATGTAATGAGTAGGTCATTTGAGTAAAGTGAGGCCTATATAATTCAGAGCGACATTCTATTTAAAAAAATTCATATGGGTTTTGCGAATGAGCCATCTCGGTCTAGTTTCGGTTGCTTTCAAACTGTTTTTGATTTCACGTGAACAAGTTCGAGAAGTCATTGGCTGATCCAAACCAAGGATGTCGACTGTATAAAACATGAGAAAGACATAAATGTCATAAAAATGAATCTGATACACGATAAGACTACTAAACATAGGCGTAAGACTACGCAAAGTTTGTTTACGTTCGGTAACAAAACAAAAAAAACCCCATCAAATCATTTTTTTTTTTTTTAATTTTTATCTTGGAAAGATGATGTCTTCTTATCTAGTGAATGTGGCCGCGGTAGTCTAATGGTCATGGTCGTGGACTCGCGGCCGGTATGGTTTTCTTCCAGTGGCGGGTTCGTGCCATGATTCCTCTAAAACTCCGCCGTGTAGCGGCGAGGATGCACTTTTAAACTGGTCGAGGCTCCAAGCTCTCCCAATGCCTTGTGGAGAAATCTGGAGCGGAAAGGGACAGCTCTGGTGTCGTCTCTTTACGTAACCGGGGTTCAAAATGAAGAAATGACTAATGTCCTTCTTATTGCTAATAAATAATAACAATTACAGTCACTAACGAAGTAAATGTATACCTTGGGGCATCGTAAAGATTTAATTATTACTGAGAAAGAATACAATATGAAATCCGGAGCTGCGTTTGTTTATTTGTTTTTTACTAAAAATTCCCGTTCAACAAGATCTGTGCTAGCCGACGGTAACAAATACATCATGGCGCTTTTAGAACGTTCACTGTATTCTACACCGGGACGAGCCCCAAAACTTTCTAGAATCACATTTGGTTATTGAAGAGGTTCCTCACAGTGGTATCTGATGGGAGCAATTTCTTCTTTTCCGGTGATGAGCGAGTGATGGTCGAGTTTAATGACGCAAGAGCCAGATGTTGCCATGTTGCGCCGAAAAAGGTGTAACTGTGAACTAGACGTTTGAAAAAGGGGAGAGTTAAAAATGATTGACAGGAAGGATCGAAAATAGAGAAATATCGCTAGTAGTTCCAGGAGGTGTGTCACCCGTTTTAACAAAAATCAATAAACCCCTTGGGAAAGTAAAAGATATCTTGGGTGCCTCGGGATCATTATGAACATTCCTACCTAAAGAAGACAAATCTCTGAGGTGTCCCAACCTGCAGGACCAGTTTCCTAATATAATTCTTAGGACAGAGCATAGACACTGGGTACCCATTTTAGTCTCCTTTTACCACATGAGTTACGTTTGAATTGTTCTTTCACACTCTGTCACCAAACGAGTCGAAAGAGCGACTAAGTGCGGCAAGCAAACAAAAAATTGTGCTTTCTGTTGGTAGAGAGTACACTTTAAACTAGTGTCAAGAGGGCAAGTGGTAATTTTTACCATTTTCATATTTTTCACACACACAATTAAAATATTCTAAAACATTTCTTATGTTATGCTTATTTGTTTGAAATAAAAATTAAGGAAGTATAAAAATATACTTGTTTTCCCATGCTTTTATTTATATTGCTATATTCATACTCGCATGTATGTAAAAGAAAAACGTATTTCTAGTTCAAACTTTGTACTTTAATTTTAACCCACTTCCTATCATCCGATCTAGTTAAAATTTTATAAATACACGTACAACTTCTATTGACAGTGCAATACTATAGTGTATTCAAGCAAATACGGACTTGGAGAAAAGCCCGAGTACATTGCAATAAGTGACTATTGATAAGTGATGCAATAAGTGACAATAAATTTCAACTGACCAAATCAGTTGAAATTTTGCGCACACCAATAGCTCATGCGTTATAGCACCTGTAGCTTTTTAGTCTTAAATTTCTAGACTAAAAAGTGTGTGTATAAAGGTATAAAAATATTTTTTTAATATAAAGTAAAATGTAATTTTAAAAGCATTCATACCTCTTTTGAATTCATATATAAGCAAGTAGCTATGGAACTAAATGTGTCGGTCATTTCTTAGGTATCTTAGTTAAGAGCCACAAGGTTTTATAAATTATACACATTATTCTTCATAAATTCTTTTTTTTTTTAAATCCATCTTTAAATAAAAGCTTGGTTAAAAATAATATTTTTACTGATATGTATTGATTCGTAATCTACGAGTCGATTAGTTAGTTACGGTGATTAAAGTTTAGTTATTTAGTGTTAAGTATCAATAATGTGATTCGATGATAAAACTTTTGTTAATGCACCCAAACGAGACGCATACCCGCTGCAACCACAAAAGTGTAGTGATCTTTTTTACCTACGTCTTCTTCAAATTAATCATACTTAAGCATGCTTTAATAAGCTAATAAAAAGAACTTCTAACGTCAAGAGTTTAAAAAAAAAGCAACCCATCTCACCGGCTGCTAGTACAGACGAGCCCCAGTAAGTGACGCAACAGTGTGTAATGATCGTCACCTCTCAGAGAGGGCGAGTGTCGATTCATCACCCTTGATTCCCTTGGTCGTCGATTCATCACTATTACCTGCGGCTTCAGGATGTTGCCTCCGATCAAGATCCTTATCGGGCGGCCGTCTGCGGTGCGCTAATGAAATGACTCTTTTTTTTCGAAAAGAATTCTTTCCTGACGAGCCGTTTGGATGCGTGGTCCCCCATGGGGGTTTGGGGTGAGAGTAGAGGTTCTCCGAGAGACTCTGATTATCCAATTAGTTCTGATTGTGTTTTATTTTTCAAGAAGCGCGAAAAGAAAGAGAATGTTTAGAATTAGGGTTAGAGTACCGAAGGATATTTTCAAAAAAGATTTTTTTTTTTTCTGGAAGCACTGTTTGGATCTGTGGCCAACAGGTTGGTTACAGGTGAGAGTAGAGGCTCTCTGAGGAAACCTATATGATCCAATTATTTCTTATTGCGTTCCATTTTTCCAGAACCGCGGAAAGAAATGAAATGTTTAGAATTTGTGTTAAAGTGTATCATAGAAAATATTTAAAATAGGAATTCTTCCTGATGCCCGGTTTGGATCCGTGGTTCACTGGGTGTTTACAGGTAAGAGTAGAGACTCTCCGAGAAAACCCATGTGATCCAATTATTTCTAATTGTGTTTCATTTTTCAAGAAGTGTGGAAAGAAAGAAAATATGTAAAATTAGGGTTAAAGTGTTCCGTAGAATACATTTAAAAAAAGAATTCTTCCTGATGCCCAGTTTGGATCCATGGTTCACTGGGTGTTTACGGGAGAGGCTCTGCGAGAAAACCCAAATGGTCCATTTTTTTATAATTACGGTCCATTTTTCAAGAAGCGCGAAAAGAAAGAAAATGTTTAGAATTAGGATTAGAGAATTCACAGAATACTATAAAACACAACAGAATAAAAACATGCGATTTCTGTCCTAATAATTAAATATTGAAATAAGAGCAAACGACAAATTATTAAAGTGGACAATAATATTCTGTTCGGATATTAAAATAAAAGTAGACGGTAATATATTAAATTAAATATATCTTAGCAATGTAAATATGCCTTTATATAAAATGCAAACTAAATTGTCATTATTATAATCATACTGTATTATAATATCAATTTTTGCACCTTTCACCGTACAACTTTTATTTTGCATTTTTGTTGAGTTCATTTTCTCAAAACAAAAACATGTTAGCGCATGCTAAAAAGAAGAAAACTATGGCCACGGTAGCCTAGTGGTTAAGGCAACGTAATCGTAACAAGTGGCTTTCGTCGAGATGCAGGTTCGAGCCTTGATGCCGCTAAAGACCCGCCGTGTTGCTGGAGCTGATGCACGTTGAATCTGTCCGGGCCCAAAGTCCTCCCGTTGGCATGATGGGGAAGTTAGGAGAGGGAATGCCTGCTCAGGTGTCGTCCTCATCACTTGATTGAGATTCAGAACTACGAGATCCGTCGCCAACAGCCCGTGTTGCACCTTGTGCGACGTTAATACAACTAAACAAACAAAGGAAAATTATTTCTCATATTAGCTTTATATGAGCATCAGCATCAATTATTTCCATGCATAACTTCATCGTAAAATAATGTTTAATTGTAACTGTTCGATTCCCTTGTTCTGGATGCCTCCCCCCCCCCTTTAAAACCTTTTGCGTCACGAATACAAAATGCTTCCGTATGTTATTCATATCACACAAACTAAACTCCAAAGCTTCCACATTCTAAGAATGAATTTTTTTTTCAATAAATGCTGATACTTTTTTTCTTATGTTATTTCTTATAAAACGGTGGCCGCGGTAGCCTATTGGTCATGTTTGCGAACTCACGGCCTTAGTTGTTTCTTCGAGTCGTGGGATCTAGTCTTGATGCCATTAAAGACCTCACGTGTAGCGGAGCTGATGTACTTTGAATCCGCCGAAGCTTGCTGGGAATGGAAGTTTAGAGAGGGAGATGCCATCTCAAGTGTCAGGCTCTTCATTTGACCTCAGCTCAAAATGCCGAGGTTCGTCACCAATAGCCCTCGTGTTGCTTCCAAGTGTGACATTATCAAGCAATCAGAATCACACGCTTACTCAGATAATTTTCCTTTTTCTTTTGTGACGAAAGTCACCTTCTGCGCTTTACGATCAGAAACTTACGGATTCTGGTTATGAATTAAGATACCTTCTCTACTTTTTTGCTCGTTTTTAAGTGCCCAAGTATCATCAAATAGCTCAGTTTATCAAATATCAATCATATATATCAGTCATATCAATAATAATAATAAAAAGAATTGTGTTAGGAAACTCGGATGTCATCCACATCACTTGACAAGGGCTCAACTCGACGAGGTTCATTGCCAATAAACCATGCTTTGCTTCTACCTGTGATTTTAATAAAACAATCAATCGATCAATTCATGTTTGGCGCAGCATAGCCAAATTTGGCTTATGTACCATTGAAATTCATTACCATACGAGTTCTTATTTCCCCAAAGGGGCCCATGCGATTTCTTCCTTTGGGGGCTTATAAAAGATAATGTGTATGCGCCGCCATTACCCACAAATTTATGTGAACTTAACAACGCATTTCTGTTGTACAATCAATTACCATTGACACTCTACAACGTGTTAGGCAGGAATTTGCATATCGAACTGACATTATACGTGTAACAAAAGGAGAAGTTATATCGAACACTCTAGTAAAAAAAAATCTATATTTTCTCTTTGCTTCATTTTGAAATCGGATGAATCATTTTGAATAACCCCGTATAAGATATTTTAACACAGATCCTTCTTGTCATAATCCTATTACGTATAAAGGCACTTTACGTAACAACCCTTTCGGAAAAGTCTATGTCATTAACGTGGTTCCGAAACCTTTTTTTTTTTTCTTTCCATGAAACGCGGAATGTTTCCAAAAAGTCAAAACCATTTACGGTATGTGAGGGGGGAAGGATCTGTGATCCACTTAAGGCGTTGTGTCACTCAGGTATTTTCCTGGTTGCCTTGTGTTTTCGCTCGAACGGAATTTTTCCTCCATTCGACAGGTGTGTGGGAAAAGTGCGCTAATGGCGAACGGGATGTTGTTGAAGGTTGCTCGAGGAGAGGGGAGGGAGGTGGGTCTATTGTTGCCATTCTAAAATTCCATTTGATGCCCGTGAGAACGACGACTCTCTGAAAGTTTTAATTAAGGTAACTTAAACGCATTCGACATGGGAAATGCAGTTTATTTAATGCCAAGTTTAAATAAACGTCACTTTTTTAAATAAAAAAGCGACTGAAGCTGTGACGTTAGCTATTCGCGATTTTCTATTCACTAACCTTGGGTCTCATTATGATATGTAATTACGTAAATTAGATGAAGATCGAAGTGAAGTGAAGTGATTTGGATGTACCGTATTAGCCCAAATGTGATGCGACACCAAAATTTTTTATAAAGATAGAAAAAAATGAGATGAGTCAATATTTTAACGTTATATTCGGGCTAATACGGTAATGTTACTCGTATACAGATGACATGCAATTAAAACGGAAAATGAAGGGAAATAAGAGGATAACGACTTGCTGTCCTTTTTCTGTTAGTTTTGTGGATTGAAGAGAGTTCCACTAAAAGTATCAAACGACATAATTACTGTCGAAGAGAGCTGTGCGATTCAGAAAGAGCGGACTTATAAGATAAATTTCTTAATTAAATTACAAATTAAGATTGTGAGTTATAAGTTGAGATTTTAGAGAGAGAGTGTCCTTGGGTATTTTACAGTGAAAATAAAGGATTCTTTTTTTGTTCTTGCGTGTCTTCAATTGGAATTTAGCAGTTTTTGATTAATATATTGGATTGAGATATGGTGCAAGAGCCAAATATTGACGGACAACCGTCACAAAGTCATATTTTAACATTGAATGTATGTATATTTATGTATCTACTTATACGAAAAAAATCATTTTTATAAACTTAAACAATTATATATGAGCATTTAATAATTAATAGCTTACATATGTAAATGTCCTACCTTTAGGTACAACTTGCATGAATTTCACCGAGTTTACGAATTTGAGACGTATATCCTTGTTTATTTAACTCTTTAGCCCTTTTAAAGTCTCATTAAAGAGTCAAAAAGTTCAAGACTCCAATTGAAGATACGTAAGAACAAGATAAAACTTTTTATTAATTTCAAAGAAGAGATAAAGTCGCATTCTCTTGAATCCTTCTTAACTCAGTCAGTCTTAGTTGATATTCTTATAATAAAATCTTAGCTTACCAATTCACTCGTTCTGATTCAAGCACTTTTTCATAACCGCAAATTCGAATCATAGTATTTTAATTAGAAGTCACTTCAATCTGAACGATTAATTGCAATGATTCAATCCAATCTACAACAATATATCCTCTTGTCGCTATCCTCTAACTCCCTTCTCTATCCTTTCAACTCTATTTCACCTAAATAAATCACTATTTATCATTTAATTCATTACTCTTCTTCTCTTCATCCAATGTACCTCATCCCCTTTCATTTGGGTTGGGAAGAAATTGTAATAATATATATATATGTGTGTGTGTGTGTGTGTGCAATTTAATTTACCAAAAGTCCCCAAAGTTAGTGAAAAGGAAACGGCTAATAGCCCAACGTCACAGTTTTAAGAATTTACATTATAAACATAATATTTTCTGCACTGAGCATATTTATAATTTCAAAAATTACATTTTAAGTCTTAAAAAAATTTAAAACACGTGCTTCTAAAGCTCCTGAAAATCTTGATTCAAGAATGTGAACTGAGTTCGAAAAATGCTAAGCTAGTGATTTTAAAATAATTGGGGATTGAATAATTGAATTAATTAGCCTTCGAGATGGGAAAAAGATTTGAAGCCTGCAGAGAGCGAATTTAAAAGGAATACAATTGTAGTCACATATATAGAATTAAAAATACGTTAAAATATTAAATTTAAAAGAAAATTTTATTTGGAATTATAACACACACACACACACACACACATATATATATATGCATGAATACAAAAGAGAATTGTGGAAGTTTTATACTGTGAACAAAATGGATGGTCCTTGTATGTTCGTCATTAAGCTATTTCACGATAGTTGTTTCAGAAGCTTTCACGAAGTTACCTCGCAGCTGCATCATTCGCATTGGACCAGAGGATATGATGTTACACAGCAGGCCATCTAAATCATCTGATGCGATTTCTTCCTTTGAGAGTTTGTAAAAGATAAAGTGTATGCACCATTATTACCCACAAATGTATGTGAACTTAAACAACGGATTTCGGCTGCTGTACAATAAATTACAGCTGACACTTAACAACGTGTTTGGGAGGAATTTACATATCGAATTAACATTATACGTGTAACTAAAGAAAGTTGGAGCAAGTTTTTGAAGGGAAAAAAAAAACTTCCACATTTTCTCTTTGCATTCATGTATTATTTCTCCTTCCGTGTTGTATGAAAATATAGAATTGTAAAATCGGATGATTCATTTTGAATAACCCTGTGTATGTATAAAGTCTATTAGGAGTTACCAGAATTCATTTTAGTAAGCTCTAGGTAAGATGTTTGTTTCAATTTTCTTAAAAAAAAATTATGTATTTACGTATTGCTGTTTATAGTTATGTTGTAAAGGTCTTAAAATATTAATAGTGATGATTATATCAATATGGAAAGGGATTACTTAAAAAACGATTTATTAAGTTCTATGATTTGGGACGTTTCGATGCGGCAAAAACGTGGCTTATCCAATCAACTTTCATTTTTTTTTTTTTTTATATAATCCAATATCTGTGTATGAAATTAAATATTCTAATAATAAATCTTTTTCTCTCGGCAATTACATAAACTAATCCAATATGTGGAATGAAGCATTTCAGCAAGAAAAAGTGTTTCTTTAAAAGATGCTGCCATTTTCTGACGAAAAAACGTAACTATTAATTTTGTAGTAAAAGCAATTGTTTTTTATAATTACATTTTATCATTATTTGGTTCGAGTAGTTTTTTATTTGGCTCAGTTAAATTAACATCATATTATAAAATTTTATAATGAATGATTGTGTGATTATTAGAGAATTTATGGTGAAGAGCAAATCTGATTGGATTGCGCCAAAAATTTGTTTAAAATGTAATCTAGACTGAGGAACGAGTTAAAAACTGGTTGAATAAGGATGGTCGGAAATAGTGAAGGATCTCTAGGGTATCCTGGGGTCGCAACACTCGTATTTTACCAAAGAGTGTTATACCAATGGGAAAGAGAAAAGATGACACGGTATACCTCGGAGGGTCATGATTCACTTACTTGACCTAAAGAAGAAAAATTCTATGCTGAGTTCCTGGCAATTTGTGACGTTGGGCCATTCGTGATTTTCTTTTCGTTAACATCGGGGACTTTCAGTGCTTTGAATTGCATAAATTTATAATTTCTTCACAACCGTTATGATACGTGATTAGGTAAATTAGATGAAGATAGAAGTTGAGGGAATTACAGAAAATGTAAAAATGAAATAGAATTGAAGTGAAAAAGCGAGGTAGAACTTAAAGACTTGTTGATAGATTTTTATGTTTTGGATTGTAGCATCATAATTAATTTTTTGGATTGAAGGGAATTCTGACTATATTTATAAAGATAAGAATCGGTTATTTGTGGGAAGTGCTTGAATCAGAATGAGGGAATTGGTAGCTAAGAATTTATTTGTTGATTTATTTAGATATGACGAATTAAGTGGGGTTCGTGAGAAAGCAACCTTATTATATATCATTCCTTGATTAATAAAGTATTTTATCTTGTTCTCATGTACTTTGAATTGGAGTCTGCTACTTATTGACTGTTTAATTGGAAGGAACGATGACTGCATTGAATGAAATAATAAACGACAGTCGCTATATATTAAATACTACATACTGGGCTTGCACACTACATTTTTCACTTCGAGTCTTCGATGCGCAGCAACTTTCATTAACCCTAAGCCGTCGACCTTTCTGCCGCTACATAGAATTACGTATGTTTTGGCGAGAATTGGTAACTCCGATTTTTTTTTAGTTTTAATAATGTCTTTTTAATCCAACTCTGCTATTTTTGTGTCACAGTATTATTATGAGAATTGTTCAATGCGGTTAAGTCATTTTTTTTTAGATTGTTGTAAAATTTAATGGGAAAAAAAAAACATTTTTTTGGTTATTAAAAGATTTACTCATTGCTTCGTTTTTTACTAGATCAGGAAAACCTTTCTTTTAATAGCTTCTGAATAAGTTGTAAAATAATTTTAGAAGTCATAGTGAAAAAGTCCACTTTTTTTAAAATATCTTTTGCATAAACTTTGAAATGGAAACTATTGAAAATTATTATTATGTGTTTAACATAGATCGAAAGAATATTTTTGATTTTTTTTTTTTTTTTTTTTTTTTTTTTTCACAATTATTTGCGCATTGGCTTTTATTGTATCTTCTCAGAAAATTATGCCAAAAAAGTATACTTATATTGTAATCCTAAGCAAATGGTATGACAAAATTCAAAATAGTAACTATAAAAAAACATTCCTTAGATCATTTTTAATAGTGTAATTAATAATTTAAAACTCCCTTCTACATTACTACAAAGTCTTAATTCTACATTAAGAATATTTTAAAGAAGACAGTGCTCGTAAAGATCTGGGTTTATATATTTGATCTACATATAAAAGGGGAAAAAATCCTGCGCCAAATTTGGCGAGAATATAAAAAACGACCTCTCCTTTGGCAACCCTTGGCATTCCTTGCGAGAAAGAAAGGCGGTACTTGGCTCCTCGCTCAGGTGGAAGCCTAATCATTAAACTTCATTAGTCAACCCATATCACAGCGGGTTGCGTAACACGAGACTGGCTTCCCCCCTCCCCCCCCCCTGCGAATTCTTACCGCAGCAACTTGTCAAAACCGTTTGTTTTCTTTCTCTTCCAGACACCTCAACTTCTCATCACGCTTGTTTTTTTCCCGCCCTTTTTTGGGTGCGAAACAACACCACAGCGTCTCGATTCCTTTTTTTGTGTGTGAGTATTGCGCTCAATTTGCATTTATTTTCCCGGGTGCAATGCTTCGAGGAAATGCATTTGTTGGTTTTATAAAAGTTTATAGTACCTGGAGGAAAAAAGTTGTCATTTTCGACGTTCGATTTCAGACGGGATCATTTTTGTTGTGCTGTCTGAAATATCAGCATGGAGATCGTAATAAATATTATTATTATTTTTTTATATTTTAAACAAATTGCTATAAATTCAATACTCCCCCCCCCCCCCCCAAAAAAAAAAAATATAGAATTAATTTGTCACTTTGAGTAAATATGACAGAAAAATAATTTTTTCCAAGTATATAGAGACAAATAAGGAATTTGTATGTGTGTAATAGGAATAAAAGATAAGGAATTTGTATGTGTGCAATGAAAACCATTTAGCACGAAAATGCTTTACTTGAAAACTCATTTAAGGAAAAAGAGACAAAAATTTTAAAAAGACATTAAAGTACTTCCAGTTTTGCAAAAGCCCTCGTGCTGCTTCTAGTCCGACGTTAATAAAATCAATCAAAACAATCCAATTTTACATTTCTTGATTTTGCCTTTGAGAAATAGAGGGTGCTTCACTGATTACGTTGATGAATTATTTACGAGTATTTCATGATTGATTGAGATTGCTTATTAACATTGTACACATAGAAACAACGCGAGGGCTTCTGACTGCGGATTTGACTCTTTTGAATCTTTTTCAAGTGAAGAGGACGATGCCTTGACTGGTCCATACTGCACAAAGGTGATCAAATAAACCACAATTACACTTAAAGCACAATGAAACAAATACCAATCTCTAAAATTAACTTCATTGAAAATAAAAAGTATTCAATTATTAATCTCGCCGATCATTACCTGCTCAATAAAGTTATGGTTTTCTTAGGAAAACGGAGCAATTATCAGGCGTCCGCAATATTGTGGTGGATGACGTCATTAATCTTCCTATTCAAGTGTTTCCAAGGAAACCGTAGTTTACTCGCTGGTTTTCATTCCGCTCGCATTCAACTCTCTTTAAAAAATCACGCCACCTGGTTTACGTAGACAACGTTTATTGCCGTCATCCACCGCAATATTACGGCTGGCAGATAATGGCTCCGCTTTTCCTTGGAAATCATAACTTAATAAAAAGATACAGGAAGCGTTCAACGTTATACTTGAAAAAAAAAATGATGCATCATACAATTTGCATCTTATATTCAGGGTTATTCGAAATGATTCATCCAATTTCAAAATTCCATATTTTCATAAATAAACGACACATAATGATGAATAATACATGAATGCAAAGAAAAAACATGGAAGTTTTTTGTTACAAGTGTTCGATATAACTTTAGTTCCACATAAATGTCATTTCGATGTGTAAAATCGGTATGTTGATTGGGAAAATATAAAAAAATGGAACTTAAATATAAAAGCAAAAACAAACTCCAGATGTTAGATGAAGAGAAATAAATCGCGAATAGCTAATGTTACTGTGTTGTTTTTAACTTAATTTGTGCGAAAAGGTAATTTCTTCAGTTTCAGAATCGTTAATCTTCAAATTTGTAATTTTCTTTTGTTCACCCTCTGTATTATTGTATAAAATTTAATGCAGCACACAAAAATAATGTGTCAAATACCTGAAATATTAAAAATTACAAGCAATGTACTGTTTTATATTGATATCTTACATTACTCCATTAAAGTAAAATGCATAAAATAACATCTGTAAGATTTGTATGTCTTTGTAAAAAAAGCCGGATTATAGAGGGAGTTCTACTGTATTTTATTTGCAACTCCACCTCGACTACAAGATTAAGAATCCTGAAATACACAACGTTCTATATGGCACAACTGAAACATGGAGTTACAATTTTTGCATTTTTTAAAAACTCATTACAGTTACGGAAACCGTTATTATCAATTTAGTAGAATAAACATTAAAAGAAATTTGACTAATAAATAATAAAATATTTAGATGGAAATAATTATTTTAAAATTACCGTGAACAAGAGCACGCTCTATCTGCTTAAAGGTCAAGTTGTCGCATGTTAAATATTTGGCGTAGTATGATCACATAATCTCGCCAATTCGAAACTGCATGGATATTAGCCAAAATAAATCTGCATGCCGGACATCTATTTTTTGAAATTTTGCTTTAGGTGACAGGTACTATAAAATACTCCAAAATTTGCAAATTTTGATTTTGCTGTGAACAATAGAAGGTGCTTCGGTAAATCTGTAGATGAATTATTTATGAGAATTCGATGAATGGTATGTTCTAAAATTGAATTTTTAAATTATAAACTAACAATTAAAAAATTACAATTTTATACAGAAAAATAACAAAAACGTCACCGTACAGAAAAGAAAAATATTTTGAGTTTATCTCAAAATGTGATATCTTTATACTTTCCTCAAAATGTACTTTATAAGTTGAGCAATTGTTTCCCACATTATGAAATGAGGAAAACATTTGCACCTGTTATAATTCCTATTCTGTGAACATTATTTTTTTTTCCTATTATATACTCAAACATATTAGATATTTCACAATAATTGCATTCCAACAGAAATCGTAGATTTCAATCTACGGTTTGAATCTTCCAACAGAAACCGCAGATAAAAGTCACCCACAGTATCGTCAAATTTTAATTACAATTATCGATATGAAAACTTAATTTTTGTTTCTGCATAATCACGTTCCCGAGTTATACGATTCCGAGGCCATAATTGTCAGCAGATTGAGCTGTGTATTTTCCATACTACGGGTAATTTCATTTTACGGCATCCTGAAACCAAACGCATGAACATGAATATCTGTCATTTATAACATTGTGCACCTTAAGATCCATTGATGAGCAGAATAAATTTTATTCAGATATCCTTGTTATTCCTTTGAAATAATCCAAACTTTACGATAGCTCCTCGTATATAATTAGAAAAATTTTGTCACTGTTTTTAGATTTAAAAAAAAAAAAAGTGAAAAACAGATCGTTAGTTATAAAAAAAGCAATTTTACTCATTGATCAACGCAACCGATGCAGTTGTCGGGTATCATATTTGCTAACGTGAAGTTTTTTTCTTTTGAAAAAAAAAATGGATGAAATGAAACCGAACAAAAAAATGGTGCGCGCCTGGTTTTTCGGTCGATCTCTCTTCAAAATGGTGTAGAACCTTGCAGCTGTTCAGAATTCTCTTTTTAAGAAGAGAGAACAAAGTTCTTTGAAGAAGCGTCGGCTCAACTGAAGTCAACTAAAATCGAGTGGGGGCTGGGAGGGAAGGGGTGCGGAGAGAGGAAGCTAATAAAAATAAAATCCGGTTGATATTTCGATGGGGTGGTCCGCAGATGTTGCTGCCTCGTTCCAGAAATCTCTGTAACAGTCGGAGATTTCTTCAGGTTCGAAATGGGTTGTGAAACAAGAAGTTTTTTGTCTCTCGGAACGTTTTTGGAAGAAACAAACCAAATGTACGAGGAGAGAGAGAGAAAAGTGTTATTTTTTTTTTCCTCTGCGAGGAAATGCCCCTATTCCCGATGCTTATTTTAGGAGTTAGTACGAACATTAAATAAAAGGTCCCTAAGGAAGGACGTGATTTTCCATATCGACTAACTTCGGAGACTATTCTGTTTGAATTGTGTAAAGCAGGTATGTCCAACCCAAATCAATTTGCGGTCCACTTTGGAAACGTATTTAATTCCATCAGGCAACATTATACATATGTATATGTGTGGTGAATTCGATTTATCACTTTCTTTTTTTATTTTGAGCTTTTTTGATGCCAATTCAAATTCTCACTCACACATGTTAAAAACTTCTACTTTTTCTTTCTCTCGAGTCGCGGGAAGCAACTCGTCCTCCCGAGCCCATTTGAAAAATCAAGAAAATTCTGTTAATCAACTAAGGGAAACTATATTTTATTGAATTAAATGCATTTGTTCGAAACATTAAAAACTTTCCTTCAGTTACAACACAATTCTGTTCCAAAATTATAAACGATCATAAAACCCCGAGCTATCAGTCTATCTGGAAACATACGCTTCAAAGACAAACATATTCAGCTTACTATAGACAGACTGGTTGCTGCGCATCGCATGTTCACTAGGTTTGCTGGCTAGGTATATTTTGTGTACCACCCAGCCACACAAGATGGCCCGCTCGCTTTTTTAAATGATCAACTTTTTGATTGCTTCTGAACAAGAATATACTTGAAAAGTGACGACATTTGAGTCAATGTACTTAGGTATTCCCATAGCAAAGAAATAGGATACGAACGACTTATGGAGAAATGTTCTTTGGTACTTTTACGTACTGTAAGAAGTTTAAATTTTGGCTCAGATCACTCAGGTTTGCGGGCCACGAGTTTTCCAGGCCTGGTTTAAAGTGAAACCTCAGCTAATAAAATGAAGCGTTATTCGTGTAGATTAGAATGAAGTTAAGAATTGTAATGAATGAATTTTATAAATCACATTCACATAAGCTGTTAGATATAGAGTTGCGCAGTAATCTTCCTCCTTGCGCGCGTATGTGAGAGATGAGTTGAATTCGATTTAATACCTGTGTGCCAGGAAGCGCCATGAACGCCTGCATTTCACTATTTTGTCTACTTGCTCTGTTCTACTTTCAATAATGGTTTTGCAATATAAGAGGCGTACTTCCCTTCAACAGTCTTTGCGGAATTTTGCCGGATGCTCAATGATTCATACACTTCAACTTCTAAATATGCAAAGCAAATTTCTTCTACATATTGAAGTGTTTTGAGAATGGGAGGGGAAGGGGAGAGAAATCTAGGAGATGAGAATAAAATTAAGGTTAACGTAATAAAAAGAATGTTAGTGTGATATGCGCAGAAATATTATAGCTCGTGTAGTGGATAAAGTGAGATTAGGACTCAACGCTGTCGGATCATCTAGAGGAAGTACTCTCATTATACTCGTGTTCTGGTAAGCGTTTTCTGTGATAGATTATAAAATATTTTAGATTTCAGTGATAAAGAAAGTAAACTGTTTTAGGGCACACCCCTCCCTTATTGCAGGAGTTAATAAACATATATTCTAGATAGAATTGACCTTTTTATTTACTTGACCTATGTTTGAACCAAAGTTAAAATTTCGATTTTATAATTAGAATAACATTTCAGATGGCAAGCGAGACGGGAAAAAAATGATGCAATCACTTTCTGAAATTAGAGGCTATAATGAGGTCCCATACGTCCGCCATTTGTATTTGACTGATACGCGTGACGTTCTCGTAAGTTTTGTCGTATTGTCAAACTACTTACGATCAACAACAAAGAAAAAAAATACTCGGAAGGGAATAACTGCTGCAACTTTATGAAGGCGTTAAAGAAACGATGCCAGGAAGGCGCAATACCTGCCAAAAGGAAAAGTACGCTGGAATCGGTAGGCTTAAATATTAGTTTTGCGTGAAATTTATATGTTTGGAGCATATTTTCTCTGACTGCTAAATTGGGCGAAAAACAGTTAGGGCCTATGGGTGAGTGTTAAAATAATTTATTTATTAGGGTACTAGAAATGGACGAGTCGGCGTGTCTCTTCAATAGTTTGAGAACACATGGGATTATAGGAAATACGTATATTCAGATTCTGAAGCACTTAAGACAGTGCGAGGCGAGTTTTTGTTGTTGTTGGGTTCCAATATCTTGTTTTTTGATCGTTAAAACAGGAGGATTGTATGGGCTGCTTGGATGCTTTCTATAGATGTAAATAGTTCAGTGTATATAATTGACACGTAGAAGTTAACACACAATAAAAAGTAAGTTCTCTCTCACTATTATTAACCTTTGGATAACTATTTAATACAGTGAGAGACATGTATTATTATTATTAGTTAAGCAGCGCCAAGCATTTGTTTGAACTGTTATTTAGACAGAAAAGGGGGGGGGGGGTTCCAACAAATTGAGGAGAAAGAGGATCAAAAATAGAAAAGAACCTCTAGGATATCCCGGGTGCGTGTTACCCGTGTTCACTAAAGACAGTAAACACGATAACTAGATCATTAAAAGGTGGGAAAGATCTTTAGCTCTCATCGTGGCCGTGATTCCCGTACTCACTTGAAGGAAATTCCTGGTGTACTACAACAATGGGATTCAATCGCTACTCGGCATAAAGTCAAATTTCTTCCTTTTCATATACAAATTTAAATTCGTTTTTTACTTCCAAATTGTTTTTATGTCTTTACATTACAAATGTAAATTGTTTGTTGAAGTTATTCGCAATTTAATTGATTTTATTTCTATGTAATTTTAGGAATTCATTGCGCATTTTTTTATATTTTTATGGTTTCTCTTCTTGCGTTGTTTCTGTTTCTTTAAAAAAGGAATGCTCTATCTTTAATAAAGCATACATATCACCATAAATCGCTGTCATGTATAAGTTTATGTTCTTGAGGATCCAATAATAAACAGAATAAATTTTATCCAGGTATCTCAGTTATTCTTCAATGACGCAACATCCCCGGATGGGGCCTGACCTTCCTCAGAATTCCTTCAATGCCGTCTTGGCTAAGGTTTTCCAATGTGTTACCTTAAAAGTCTTTTCCCAGGCAGTCAATCCACCTAATAAGTTTTGATCTCCTTCTTTTTCGGATACCGAAGGGTTTAGCCAAGATCTTTTTAGTGGCTAGATTGCATTCTAATCTTATTAAGTGTTCTGCCCATTTAACCTTCTGTATTGCTTATACATTTAATAATATCTGGCTCTTTAAACAGTTTGTAAAATTCTTCGAGATGGTTCTTCTCCAATAATTATCACACTTAGTTCCACCAAATATGTTTCTTAAAATTCCTCTTCCAAACATAGCCAGAGTCTTTCTTTTCAGTCATTGCCCGTATTTCAACAGCGAATGTGAGGATGGGCCTCATCAAAGCTGTGTAAACAAGTAGTTTAGCTTTTCTGCATATGAAATTAGATTTCAAATATTTTTGTAGTCTTAAACATCTGTTAGCAGATATGATTCTGCTGCGAACTGTGGCTTTA
This sequence comes from Nephila pilipes, assembly GCA_019974015.1. Lineage (NCBI taxonomy): Eukaryota > Metazoa > Arthropoda > Arachnida > Araneae > Nephilidae > Nephila > Nephila pilipes. Next base: position 117,663 of record BMAW01109585.1, on the reverse strand, counting down.
TGTCGTTCGGTGTGTTTTTGAACGTCAAATATTTGAGAACCGAAATATTTGAAGCTATTAACAGTTTCAAACCTGTATTCTGTTTCAAAATAAGAATTATTAAAACTGGTACACGTCATACAATTGGATAATGATGAGATACATCTTATTTACTTCAGCTTCCAAAGACAGGGAGGCCTTTTTGAGTGCTTCAAGGATCCGAATGACAATACCAATGTCATCAACAAATGCAAAAATCTGCTCAGGTTTATTAAACAATGTTCCTCCACTGTTAGTGTTAGAATCGTATACAATCTTTTGAAGGGAGAGATTGAGTAGAAGACAAGCCAGTGCATCTCCCTGTCTAAGGTCATTTAAAGTGACAATAAGTTGTTCTGAATTTATTTCGGTTATTAGTAGCAATTAAAATTTTACGATAAGCCCTCGTATATTACAATTTAAATGGAAATCGGAAATTATTTTAAATGTTTGTCTTTAACTAGTTCTTAATTGTAAGCTTTTTAAAAAGAGCCCTGCTCTTGCGCAACATTTTCGGTTACAAAACAAATTGTTTAAATCAAATCGACCTTCACTTTCTCTAATTTCTCCAGCTTAAATGATTAGCGTGGCATTTTTTCATTGGAAGACACATCAACAGATTCGTCGCGAATCTCAACGAAGAAAAACAACTCCGCGTCGCATTTTGAGTACGAAACGAGACAAAATGAAGGTCATTCGGGCTTTGATGTAATAAGTGTTCGAAAACGAGAAATACTGCGTGGGAGTGAGTTGCTTTTAAAGCCATCACTTTAGGAATCAGTGGTAAATGCACGAGATCACTGTGGATTTGAAATCAGAACTCAAACTGAGTTAACTTTTAAAAGGTATCGTCTGAAAATCACGTTAAATGTATCATGAGTGTAATTTCACCCTTGTAAATTATTATTTTTTTATATAAATTTAAAAAGACATAAATGAGATTAGAAAATTATAAGAATAATGTATTTCGTGAAAATTATAAAATTTATTTTTTACAATTATTACAAATAATTTTGCGGTGTCTTTTACAAATGGTGGTACGTATTATACATCTCACAGTATATTCTCAATTTTCCTTCCTTTTCTATATACATGTTCCTTGCTGAGATGTGGATGGTGGTATTGGCGTTGTTTCTTCAACCATTTCTTGAAGTATTTCAAACATTATCTTCCTCGGATCATGTGAGCAATTCGATATTTTTAATCATTCTATGAGAAATGTTTCAATGAGAAAAAATCCTGATTCTAATAGGTAATCTTGGTTAGTAATGTTTCCGATACCATTTTCAGCATTGCAAAATGCAAACTAGAAACAAAAATTACAACTACGTTACTTAACAGAAATTAAATTTCCACGAAGAAATTTTAAAAAACTTACATTTGTGGTATCGTGGGTGGAATATATACCCCAAATCAGCTTTCTTTATTGTGCAGCCAACGAAGTAAGTAACAAAAGCGAACTTTTTACGACAATGGTATCCCTAACGACGCTATAAATTATCATAGGAAAATCAGTGTTTCTTTTCTGTAATTCGGTTTTTTATTTATATTAGAATTTTTGAGGTAGTTTTTCACCTATGATACCTTTTAAGGTTAAAGTAATAATTCAAAAAAAAGTCATATTCCGAAAAAAAAAAATTAAAACCATTTAAATTTTGAAAATTATGAGAAAAAAGCTCCAAATATGATATTACAACATATATTTATTGTAATCAGATTTCAATAATTTTGTATGATTTAATAAATGATTAAGTTAACCAAAATAAAAGAAATGAATGAAAAATCACTGTTAAAAATTATAAGACCTCTTGTCTAAAAAAAAAAAGAGAATTAATAAAATATTTGTTTTCCTTTTTTCCCGATAACCCAAAACACCGTGTTTTTCATTAAAGTGATCGGATGGTTAAGTTCTTTTTCAAGAATATTGTTGCATTCTTCCATTACGGTTACTTCTAGTTGATGGGCTGTTGAAAACGGCTTATTATTAGCATAAATTTTGCGATTTATTATTCAACAAAGATTTCTTACAGGGTTTGAGTCTTGATTTTGACTTGGCCATGACAAAAGGTCAACTTTTTTTTTTTTTTAAAGATTGTTGGGTCGATTTAGATGTATGGCAAGAAGCATTATCCTACTCAAATATCCAGTTAACACAACCTAATAAAGACTCAACTGGTTCAGACGACCATGCAGCATAACTTGGCATTACGCAAAATTTGTACGTCCCAAAATATGCTGTAAATCACACTATCCTTCATGTAATCTCCCCAAACCATTTTACTGATCCTCCTCCCATTTGACGACTGAAACGTTCTTTCAGTTCCTTCCTCAAGTCATGCCAATAGTGTTTGTAACCATCGGGACCGCCAAGGTTAAATTTCTTTTCAACAGAAAATATAATTTGTTTCCACTCATCGTTGCATGACATTTATAGACAATTTCAGTCGTTCTTCTAGATGATGCTTCAATATAACATCGGTGTTTTCTTCACTTTCACAAATTTTATGTTAGATTAGATTTGAGACTTTTCCAAACTGTGACATGTGAAGTTTTTTGGCTGAAGCACTCCGAAATTTTACGAGACCTTATTTTAGTTCACAGTCGTATCATTTATCAAAATATTTTTCTTCCAGATCCTTTTATTTTGTTTGAATCGGCTTTCCAAATTATGATATTGTGAACTTCAATTTTAAATCGCTTCATTAACCGAGCTATTTCTCTCTCAGATTTACCTGTACCCTTATAAAATAAATATAAAAAATTCATTTGACTCTCAGATAACTCTTTACTCCACAACTTCTGGAAATAAATCGTGGATAACGCAATCAAAACCTGCACCTTTACTTCCCAGGTAAAGCTGTCGTGAAATATTCGTACGAATGCACGCGTTTTATAATGATTCTAATATAACGTATAATACGGTAATTATCTCAGGTGGTCTAAAATTTCTTAACGGACTCCTTATTCTATTTAAAAAAAAAACCGAATATATCTTAATAAATCTTGGACTAATTTTTCCAGTTGTAATGAGTATGCCGTGACTCTCTTCAACAACAACGCCAGAAGCTAAAACGCCTTTATAACTAGCTCAACTAGGACGTCTCTTTTGATGTAGAAGAGCGCAGCAGAAAGCGATCGGTCAACTTTTCTTCGGGCTCAGTGTTGAAGGATTCGAAACGCCACCGGCACTCCAAGGTCAACTGACCTTCCCCTTCACGGAGTAGAAACTTATTAACGCCGAAGTGGTGACCCAGGACTTGAACACTGGATGGCAGCACAGCCTAGAACTACTGATTGCATATGCCTCCGACGCAAAACACTTGCGTCTCTGTGTCTAATTGAGACAACCTTCATAAATCACATCTAATGATGTTCTGGCTATTGCGCATGTGTCATACAGACCCGCTATTCAACAAGAGACAGCCAATGATGTCATATGGAAATTGCTCCATCCAAAACTCAACAGGAAGGGGATGTTAATCATTGCAGTAATGGGTAAAAGAGCGACTTTCTCTACAAATATAGTGCAGAGTGTTTCTTTTCGTATCAACACTCTATGATACTGGCTTTCTTCAACAACTACCCCAGAAATGTTTTAATAACTAGCCCACCATGGTGTCTCTTTTGGGCTGGTTGATAAAGATGCAGTAAAAAGCGACCAATCAACTTTCCTTCGAATTCAGTGGTAAAGGGTTCGAAACGTCACCGACACTCACCGTTAACTATCTCCCTCCTCGGGGTACAAACCTCATTAACGCCGAAAGTACAAAGTATTTCCCGGTCCATTTTAAATATACATACGTTTAAAATATGCACATTATGTCTTCATCAGAAACCATAAATTCGTCAATGGTCTCATAATTTGTTAATGTAATGTAGGTGTAATGCATTTTTATGATACAAAATGGATGCGAAGAGGGCATTGTACGTCCGTCTCTCTTTTATATCTTATTTTTAAAATTGTTAAAATAAAATTTTCAAGTCAATCTACTGTAAATGTTGAACGAAGAAAGTGATCAGTTGACTGAAAGCTCTATTTGTTTTTCCGCTGAACAGTGCTCTGTTTAACCCTTCAGCGCAAGTGCTTCTTTCTGCTACACAAGTACACGCGTGCGACAAATTTAACCCCAGTTTTGTTCGAGAGCATGATAAGCGTGCATCGATTGGGCAGAAATCAAGTTTAAATTAAATTGGTAATCATCGTGGAGAGTTTAAAATAAATTGAATTAATTTTTTATACCTACCGTCGGAAATCGATTTGCAATTGAATATCTGTTTTTACAGAAAATGTTCACATAAAATTTTCAACGGACGAATTTTGTGTAAAATCTACAAATATCTGAATAAACTTTTGCAAAATGTATGTACAAGATTTATCAGTATTTTGAAGTGAAATTTCTGTTTTCATTGTATCGAAATTTTTTGAGTAAACAATGATTAAAATAACTACAAAATTCATCTAGAGTATATATATATATATATATATAGCCCCGTTGTAACATAATACTACTACCCATTTCGTCTGTTGTCTTAAATGTTATTCGAATTACAAAACTTCAATTTCAACTTGAGTTCTAGCACTGGTAAAGTACCATGAAATCTACAATGACCTTTATAGAACCAGCAAACAAATCAAAATTTCAGGTTTTTTTTTTTAAAGAGGATAGAAGGTGCAAAAAAAGTGAATGAAGAAAAATGTTCGGAAAGTGAAGATGAGATCGTTAAACCGAAAAAACGTTCTCGTTTGATTGTACTGAGCAGTGATAAGGAAGAAATTTGTTAAATTAAAGTAGCATTACTTGAAGGTAATAGTATTTGTTTCTTTTCGTTTTGTATTATGCACACATTTAAATTTTCAATGAAAATTAAGTTGCTCAAGTATGAAATTAAAAAAAAAAAAAAAATTCAATAAGTTTTCAGAACGTAATCCCCCTTTTTGCATTGCCTCTGGACCTCGTGTAACACGATTTCACACAACGTGGCATTTTCTAGGAACCTATTTTCTTATTGGAGGGTTACTTTTATTGAACTAAGTATTAAAATAAGAGCAAACGATAAATTATTAAAGTAGACAATAATATTCAGTGCGGATATTAAAATAAAATCAGGTATAAAATATCGAATTAAATATTTCTTAGAAATGTAAATGTACCTTATAAACGTACTAAAAGTAATTATTATAATCATAGTGCATTATTATGCCAATCTTTTGAACCTAACATCATATATCCTTTATTTTATGCCCACGTACTTCTGTTGATGCTATCTTCTCAAAATAACATGAAAGCGCATGTTAATGTAGCTAATTAATAGCGATAGATGAAAAGAATTCGCCGGTTGTTTTTAATTAAAAAACAAACTTTTCGTTTTGAAAGCAATAAATCTGTTAGTGAATAAAAATTAAAGAATGCTTTTCTTCCTTGTCGTGGGAGTAGTTTGGAGTTATTGCCAATGAGAATGTTGTGTTTCATGAGATATCGGTTGTAGAAAAAAATAACGCTTTTAAAATTTCTTTTTCTGCTTTTTTTTTTGGGGGGGGAAAGACGAATGGTTGTTTATAGATGCGGTACATTTAATTCTAAGTCTGTCAAACGGAGTTATGGTTTAGTTACTTTTTCAAGGTCGTGTGACGAACTAGAAATTTCCCACGATTCTTAACATTCTGATCTTTTTATGTTCAAGCTATAATTTTGATTTACAATATATGAATAAAAATATTTTTTGATTTCATTAACGGGATAATTAAGATAGCATTAAAAACGAGAATCAACCTTACGCTAGGCTGAGAGGGAAATAAGGACAATAAGAGGGTTTGGTTTTCTTAAATCAGGGACGTAAATAATGTTTTCAGCGTTTGGAGACAATTGAAATTTCGTACCTCCTTCAGTTTTCCAAAATGCAATGGGGAAGGAAAAGAAATTTTTTTAAAAAAAAAATGTATTAAAAAAACAGTATTTAAAGAAAAAAAAATCATATATATATATATTTTTGTTTTAAACAGATTTAAATATTTTAAAGCATTTTATAAGTATATTTTCGACGTTTTGCTATATATATTGTAAGATTTATTTACGTTTTTGTTTTCAATTTATATATATAACTGTCCACTCCCATTGCCATTGCTTAAAATATATCTAAAGTTTTTGCCTCAAATTTTGGTTGCGATGCATTTGTATTTTTCTATGAACCGAAATTGATTTTTTTAAAAAGATATTTTATTTTATTTCCCGTTCCTTTAAATCGTGATATAGGAAAACGATTTATTCCATAATTGTTTTATTGATGTGTTTAACTGTGTATTAAGTCAATAATTTGTTTTATTTTCTGATTTCTTGCGGAAGGCAAAAAAGGTTAGAACAGGAGTCTAAAAAAGGGGCTGAAGTATAATTAAGATGGGTTATTATAAAGATTGTATTTCTAAGAAATAACGGAAATATCTGGATAAAAATTATTCCACACACATAATAATTTATCCTTATATTCATAAATTTTGTAAAAGGCAGTTATTCCTGTTGATTTGTTTGCTTTCAGGAAGGCCACGGATTGAAGTTACTAACACGGTATAGAGAAAATAAAAGTTCAAAAAATCTGCTGAGGTCTTCAATGACGTTACAATACTGCGAGTGACTGCAATTTACGGTTTCCTGAAACCATATAAATTAATATAAATATCTGTCTCATTGACAGCAGTATACTACATACTGAAAGATCCATTAATACGATATTAAGTTTTATCCAGATATCTCTGTAATTTCTTAATAATAATGAAAATTTTACGATACATCCTTGTATTACGAAAATACTGTATGTGTGTGTACTTTGTTTTATCTCATAAATGCTTAAATATTTCTAAACTTTAGAGGAATATTATAAATAAATGTTAAAGAGTTCAATTGTTTTATTTTGAATAAGTTTAGATGGAAACTCAATTTTTCTGTTTTACATATGAGCAAATAAAGTGTTCAATCGTCACGACAGGGGGCGTTGCTGGGCGTATCACCGAATAAATATTTGTATGAGTATGTAACTTGAGAAAGTAGGGGGGAAGATGTCGTCAAAAATAACATCTATGACGTGGGCCAGACTCAAATATTTCGGTGAAACTAAAATTATATTAAAATATAACTCAGTGCTATACAAATTTGTTTGAGTCATTCTGTTTTGATTTATCGAGAAATTATTCGATTACTAGTGCTCTTATTCTGTAAAAAAGCATGGATGATGAGGTTTATCTCAATTTTCTCTTAGATTTATTTTCTCGTGAAGAAAGAAATGATTTAATTAATATTTTAATAATGGAATAAAAAGAAATATTTTTAACTTAGATTTAAAGGATCATTTAAAGCTGCTTTCTATTGAATTTTGAAAGTAAAAATTAAAAAAAAAAAAACTTTCGACAACTGATTCAGTACAAATTTTATCTATCTATCTATATATATATATATATATATATATATATTCTTTTTTTTTATTATTTTTAGAGTAGGCCCAATTTTTCCACCTTTTTGAAAGAATTTAGAATCTATTTAATAAATCTGAATAAAAAGAACACATTTTTAAACCAAGTTTTCATTTAAGGATTAATTAAAAGGTTTGAAAAAAAATTAAAATGTAAAATAATATATAATTTATAGAGCCCGAAGCGCTTAACTCAACGATACCTAAGTAATTACACATACATTAAGAACCATTTCTATTTACTTATGTATAGTATCAAAAAAGCATAAATGTATCAGGCTTTCATAAATTATATATTATTGTATTTTTAAAAAAAACTATTTTTATACCTTTTAGTCTGTCTTTAAATAAAAGGTATGTAACGGGCTTGCTTCATTGTTTAATTGAACAGACATCTTAAAGTCTAATTATATAGTCAGTAAGTATAAAATTCTTATTGAAAATACGCAAGAGAAGGACAATATACTTTATTATCTATGAAAGAATATGCAGAGTCGTTCTCCCTCGAATCCTTCTTAACTCAGTTAATCCTAGTTTATATTAAAAAAAGAGTCTTACTTAACCAAATCACTCATTCCGATTCAAGCACTTCTCCATTATAGCAGATTCGACACCTGTTATTCTGAGCAGGAGTTCCTTCCAACTACTTTCAATATAAATGATTGATTATGATGTTCACTCCAATCTACAACATTCCTATCAGCTTGTCGGTATCTTCTTTCCTTTCAGTTCTATTTCGCTTATATATCACTATTCCTCATTTAATTCAATACATTTCTTCTCTTTATTTAGTTTACTTAATCACGTTTTATTTGGTTGGCAAAAAGTTGTAATTATATGCAGTTCAAATTTACAAAAAGATCCCGAGGTTAATGGAGATAACCCAACGTTACAACTCGATTGAAAAGCTTTTTTTACTTATATTTATTTAAATCTCCAATTTGAATCAATCGTAAAGAAGCTGCAACTACCTTTAAAAAAAAGATATTCCAGTGTACTTATGTGATCGCGAGTTTTATTTCAAGCTGGACATTCGTAATTTCACGTGATTCTCTTTTACAGGCCATCGAACGTCAGATGGAATTGAAATGTCGCTGTCATGGGGTGTCGGGCTCATGCGAACTGAAGACCTGCTGGAACAAGCTGCCTTCTTTCGAGCAGGTTGGAAGGTTTCTCAAGAGCAAGTACGACAACAGCATCCAGGTGTCGCCCAAGGCGAAGCGAAGGCTCAGACGCAGAGGGAAGGTGAAACGGAAAGTACCTGTACAGAAGGAAGATCTGGTACACATTCATCGGTCCCCCAACTTCTGTGTGGAGGATTCCAAGAGGGGTATTCTGGGCACCGGAGGAAGGAGGTGCAACAGAACCACTACAGGACCTCAGTCCTGTCAACTGCTCTGCTGTGGAAGAGGATACAACACACAGGTGGGTAATCTACCATTTCACTTGCATATCATACGTATCGGGGTGGTCAGCTACACTGCCACATTTCTTAAGGAATATTTGAAAAACCTTTTATTCAGTGTAGCCAGATGTAAATTGTAAAATTTCACTCGATTAAGCTTCATTTCCCCCAAAAATGAAACAGTTTTTTGAATTATTCCCCAAGAGTTTTTTTTTATCCTAACAATAGTCATTACTGTAGCGCTTAATAATAATATTTTCCTTTACCCCCAAATGGGGCTATTTCTATAACACGCCGATAAAGCTACTACACATATTTCATCCATTGCAAACTAATAAAGTTCAGTGACTAATAAACGAAATAATCGCACAATCTAGTTTTTATTTAATTTTTATTCTACCTATTTCAATAATCTAATACCAAAATTATCATCATGGAGCAAACCCTCACGGACCTAAAGACGCTGTTCACATTACATTGTAAAATACTGTTGATCTTAACCACATTGTTCATATTATAAAATGCTGTTGATCTTAAAGCTGATTCACCAGATCCTAGGAGTACTAAATGTGTAAGTTGGATCTGGCTCAATATCCGTTCACCAAATGACCACACTCATCGTTGAACCGAACCTTCCCTCTCTCTTACTACTCATTCTCACATAAAACTCTTCGCAATCTATAAATGCTATCTCATCCATTTTATTCCTCGCATTTTAATATTTCTATTCCAGTTTACCACAGTCACGGTTCCTTCACATGAAGAGACTCTCAAATCAAATAGCATCATAGTGTTAACACATGGATCAATAAGTCCCGAGACTCACATTGAAAACAACATTTTTTTTGCAAAAATTTTTTTTATTCATCAACATAATCACCTTTTAGGGTGATACAATCGTTCCAACGCTTTTCCAATTTTTCAATACCATGTTTATAAAAAAAAATTATCTTTCGCTTCAAAATAAGCTTCAGTTTCAGCGATGACCTCCTCATTTGAGCCAAATCTTTTTCCCTGGAGCATTTTTTTAAGATCAGCAAAGAGCCAGTAGTCACTGGGGGCTAAATCTGGCGAGTATGGGGGGTGGGGAAGCAGATCAAAGCCCAATTCGTTCAATTTTGCCATTGTTTTCATCGACTTGTGGCAGGGTGCATTGTCTTGGTGAAAAAGGATTTTTTTTTCTCTGCATGAGCGGTCGTTTTTTTGCGATTTCCTCCTTCAAACGCACCAGCAAGTCAATATAATAATCACTGTTGATCGATTTACCTTTTTCGAGGTAGTCAATGAAAATCACGCCATGCGTATCCCAAAAAATTGACGCCATGACTTTGCCAGCTGACTGCTGCGTTTTCGGACGCTTCGGACGGCTTTCGCCAGCTGTGCGCCACTCAGATGACTGCCGCTTCGACTCTGGAGTGTAGTGATGTATCCATGTTTCGTCCATGGTCACGTAACGACGCAAGAAATATTTTTTGTTGCGAGTAAATTGCGATAAACAGCTTTCTGAATCATCGACTCGTTGCTGTTTTTGTTCCATCGAAAGCAATCGCGGCACCCACTTGGAAAAAACCTTTTTCATGCTCAATTTTTCATGAAGGATAGTAAATATACTTCCATATGATATCTGTGTCATCTCAGCAATCTCACGGAGCTTCACTTTACGATCTTTCATTATAATTTTTGTCACTTCACTCACATTTTCCGGTGTAACGGCTTCCACAGGTCTACCCGAGCGTTCCGCGTCATTTGTGTCGGTACGACCACGTTTAAACTCGGCAAACCACCGACAAATCGTTGCTTTTGATGGACAAGAGTCCGGGTAACATTTTTCAATCCATTTTTTCGCTTGCACGGTGTTTTTACCCATTAAAAAACAATATTTTATCTGAACACGAAACTCGTTTTTTTCCATTTTTTAAACAAACTACAAAACGACTTTACTCCAACCTCGATAACTCAGCTGTTTCTGGTCCGATCGACTTAAAATTTTGACACGTTTCAAGCAAAGGTTAGTACTCTAGAAAGACCTGGTTACTGGTTTACTACGAGCGCCATCTCTGGGTTAGTCTCGGAACTTATTGATCCATGTGTTAGTTAAAGAGACATGCGCATTCAAATCCCGTTATTACTATACTAATTTGAAATTATATAAGTAAAGGTACTATACGTCCTGGATTAGTACTGACGCTCCTGGATTTTTTAGTCTGTCTGTGGTTGCGCAAATGTTCTGGGCTTGAGAATTTTATGACAAGTAAGGATTTTCTTAAAATTTTAAACCTGTAGTCAACTTAAAAATATGAATGATTAATATATCAACTTCAATATTAATTGTCAACTTCAGAAAAGAAAAACCCACAAATTTATGTCGTCTGCCAAAAAATTGCTATGCACTCTAAGAAAAAGTAATGATGTCCAGGAACAAAAATTCTTCTCAAGTGAAAACAATTTTTATAATTTTTGCATTCGGTACTTAGTATTGTGCAGAACCAGTTTTGAAATAGAGAGTTAGTTTCAGTTTTTAAATTTACGAACTGAAATTGCTTGGTCTGATTCAGAAGAGAGTGCTCCAGTTGTTAATGAAATCCTAAAAGATTCCATGTATATCGTTGATCTGTTCGATGCGCACATTGTTGAACCAGGTAATTCAAAATCAAATGATAGGTTCTGGTTCAAGTTATAAAAAAGTACCAGATACTATTGAAGAGCAGCGGAATGTAATTTTTCAAAAGACTGATATTTCATGTTGCAATATTTCTAAAATCGTCGAGTTTGGGATGTTTTTCACTGGAACATCTGCACCAGTTGAGAAAGTTTTTTCAATTATGGGAAACATTTGGTATGCAGAAGAGGAGACTTTCAATATCTGCTGTTAAACATCTGTTAAATGTTAAAATTAATTCACAACTTCCATGTTGCGAATTTTATGATGTAATTAAACAAACCATTTCTGACTAGTCATGACTAGTGAAAATACAACTGAATGAATACAGTTCAATGTTTCAGTAAACTGTTCAGACTTTTAAGTAATTTCAAAAAATGTCCTGGGTTGGACTAAAAAAACATTCAAGCCTAGAAGTAAGGTGGTTTCATGTCTTTCTTTACATACTTCTTACTACATACTAATATCCAACCCTTTAAAAAGCCGTTTGGCTACAGCAACAATCATTGGCTCTTTATTGAGAAGGACGAACCTATTTTGCATTATAAAAATAATTCATTTATCTATACATATAAGAGAAAACAGACATAAATCCTCAGCGTACTTTACGAATATTATGGGTTAAAGCATGACAAATAGATGTCAAATTCCAGAATGTTTTTGTTATTTGCGAAGGAGAAAAATGGAACAATTTCAGTTGGATTCAGAATGCTCAGTGAACTGTGGCAAGTGCTACAGCTGTTGTATTATGGTCTCCTTATTTTTCGACACCTCCTCCTCGTTGCTGCACCCCTTCCCCTGGTGTTGAATCAGCAGATATGCAATTTGAAAAGCTCTAATAGGGCAGTTCGTGGTTTATTTTTCTTTCACCCCCACCTCAGGGTGAAATATTTCCATGAAAAAATTCAACGAATTGTTGTGTCTACGCTTGCACGAATGTGGAGATCTGAAATATGATTACTCGAGATTTCTTAAGTTTTTTTTAATACATAAACGAGTAAAAGTCGAAACGAATATGTTGTCTCATCAACTATCACAACACCAGGTGTCTTTAAAATTTCCCATATACATACGATTCCGTAATTTATCACCCAAAGACGACGAACTTAAAAATAATTATTTTAACGCTAATGGTGAAAGGCCGTTCTAACATAACGTGGAATAACACATTTCGAACTTATATTCGAAAATTGTCAGACTATGAAAGATTATTAAAATGAATTTAGTCATAAAGAATTATAACTTGAGTTTTTTTACGTTTTTTTTTTTTTTTTTTTTAACTTTAAGTTCTTTTGATCTAAGCTAAAAAGTATTTTGTTTTATTCTGCACGCATTCTAATAATCAAGCGATGATTTGTATTGTAATCTCGAGCCTTAAGGCTGGCTCCCTTTTACAGGTCATTTTGACTTCGTGAATGTTAAACGTGTGGAATTTCAATTGCCTTAAATCTTTTCTTTTTATCTATTTGAATGCAAAACAGCGCATTTGTAAAAGCCAAAAATAATAAATGTTTCTGCGGAATCACATATTCTCCCCGATTTTTGAAAATAATTTTATTGAAAATATTTGAATTTTTTTATATTTCATGTTCAGAATATACAATTTATTTTCCCTCTAAAAATGCATAAATCGGAAACAAATGTCTTGTGAATTCTTATTTCCTATTCACAGGCTAAGGAATTTCCAGTATTTCAGCGGTTTGGTTTGAAGTAGTACTTTACCGATAGTAGAAAAAATCTTTATCCTTGCAATCACTAATTATTATAATATTATTACTATTTCTTGCTGAAATAATATTTTATTGTGTGTTATTTCAGTATGAAATTGTTACGTCCTTCCTTCATTATTTAAATCTACCCCTATGTTTCAGTCAAATTAAATTGTCAATAATTACCAGACTCCAATTGAAGATACAGAAGAGCAAGACAAAATAGTTTCTTAACCACTGAAGAATAGATACGGTCGTTCTCTCTCGAATCCCACTTAACTCACAACAATCCTAGATTATGATCTTATGATAAAATTTTAGCTTATCAATTCTTCAGTTCTGCTTCCACCACTTCTTTATAAAAACTTATTCAAATATTTGTACTTCAACTAAGAGTAGCTTCAGTCCGAAAGATTAATTACGATATTTCAAATCAATTTACAAATATTTATCCCCTTGTCGTTATCCCCTATTTTCCATCCTTCTTTCTTTTATTTCTATTTCGCTTGTATACATCTATCTCTTAGTTCATACATTTCTTATTTTCATCTAATTTATCTAATCCCGTTTCATTTTGATTGGGAAGAAATTATAATTTTATGCAACTTATAAATTACCGTTAAGTCCCGAATGTGTGTGAAGAGAAAATCTCGAATAGCCCAACGTCACAAAATTAACATGGATGGAACGAACCTGATTCGAGTATCTCAACAACATGTGAATGGATTAGAAATAGCCCAGAACAACATTATTGGACAAATTTGTCAAGAACGCTTGCTCATGAGAAATAAGCGTCCTCCATAAAACAGCTATTCAGAAAATCGCCACATTTTTTTAATGAATTGGAACGATTTTCAAAACTCTTCCTTTCTGGAAATTGAAAGATACGTCCCTGACAACACTGAATCATATTTTTACAGACTCGTATCATATTATTTCCATTACTTTCACATCATATTTTTACAGACTTGCATCATATTATTTCCATTACTTTCGCATCATATTTTCACAGCGTATTTTTATTTTTCCCCACGAACTCCACATAAATTTCTGGTTAATCTTAATTTCTATCTCGATTGCGGTGCTTCTCGCCCACTCTCGATGGCGTAAGGATTGAAGTTTTTTTCTGATCTTCCTCCGCCGCAAATTTCCCTAAAAGGCTGATAAACCGTACAAGCCCTCCCTCTCAACCAATGAAAATTCATGCTCTCGGCGCTCCCTTCAGCTTTCCTCATCAATTGCTCTGTTTGAGAAGAAGAGATGGAAACCTCTCCCACTCTCTTCCCCTCATATAATGTAATGCGTAATCAGAGAATAATTCATCTTTCCGCAAGATTTTTCTGACAAATTCTTAAATTTTGGAACTTAATTCTTTAATTTAAAAATATTTTCGATTCCTTTTCATTTCTGCACTAATACAGTACAATCTTTGTTGTACAATTTAGCTTCACGTCTCTGAACAGCGGTAAATATTCCCGCCATCAAAAAAACTCTAAGAATATCCACAAAATTTTTATTAGTGTTCTTCATAATATTCCAAATTCATCACTCCTTGAAATTAAAAGTTATATCCCTGATAACACTAAATTAACTTTGTCAGGCCAAGCAAACTTTTCCTCCAAAGTTCTGATCTTTACAGGTTATGGTGTTTCCACCGAACCTACACCCTCCTCTGCCTTTTGTGACTAGAAGTTGGAAGAATTTTTTCTATCTACCCTTCTACCATAAAATAAATTCCAACTCCTAATTTCCCCCTCTCAGGTAATGACAATTCACACCCTCGTTTTTAATTGAACTTGGAGATTACGGATCCTGTTCCTTACCTTACCTAATTTCCCTGATGCGAGCTGTTGCACTCTGATTGCACAGTTAAAATTCACCTATTCTCCCCCACACCCAGAAAAGCTATTGAAGATAAAATATCCAAGTTTTTTACTTATTTAACTTCAGATTTCAAACTTTAAATTGCAGATTAAAATTTTTACTAACCGTTTCTCTTAAATCTCTGCTTTTAACATAATTTAAAATTTGAAGCATCTTATCGTACCGGGTATTACCGAAGAAATGTACTGTGATTTTAAATTCGTACTCTGAGTGGAGATAAAGACCCATAACGGCTTAAGCTACGGTTTCATAAAAAAGCGGAGTCGTTATCTCATAGCCGCTATATTCCGGTGGACGACTTCATTAATATTCCTAATGAAGCCTCTCCCGAGTAAACCGTAGGTTACCTGTTTGATCTATGTTCCGCTCGCATATGGTATTTAAGAAACCACGCCATCTGGTTTACACAGACATTTTAGTGACGTCCTGCTCCACAATATTGCGACCGCGAAATAAAGACTCTACTTTCTTAGGAAACTGGAGCTTAAGGCTTTTTTTTTTATTTTCATGAGTCTTTTATGAGATTCAAATTAATCTTCTTTCAGATGATGTCAGGACTTCTTGTTAAATGTAGGCATTAATACTTTTTTTTCCTAGAAGGAAAGTGATTACTTATTTAAAGAATCGGTAAAACAGTGTCTTTTACTTTATTTAACTAACATCTTTTCTCATGCACGAAATCCAAAGACATTTTTACTGCAATCCGCAAACAGAATTTTAATTCGAATATTTGTGTTCGATATACACAAATTTTGATCGATACACAGAAATTATTTTTATGGAGAAAATTCAAGGTTCCTAAAAAATTCGAAATGTAGAGATTTTCGATGTATAGAAGCTCGAAGTGTAAGGGTACAACTGTATTTTGAAGAGTACCCCCATTGATCCTGCTAGAAAACCGACCCCATAAATTACTCAACTATCTAACTCGACACATCCTTCCTACTCAAAAATGCTTCCATTTCCTAGGTAAAGCTATGGTTTTCTACGAAACAGGAACTGTTTTTTGGGACCGTAATATTACGGTGAATGACATCACTAAAACGTTGTCTATGTGATTAACCAGATTATGTGGTTTCCTTAAGAATATTGAATGCAAGGAAACCACGTTACTGGTTTGCATAGACACCGTTGTGGTGAAGTCGCCCATCATAATATTACGGCCGTTAGATAACGGTATCGATTTCCTAAAGAACCATAATTTAAGAGTTCTAAATAACCTTTAACACAGTAAACGCACATGGTAATGGAAGATTGTAAAGTGATCAGCATTTCTGCTCAGTTGGAGATAAAGGTTGTAATATATCCTTAACACCAAATGAAACCTGACGTCCTTTTTTTTTTCTTTCCACCCCAGGTTATTCGGAAGCTGGAGCGCTGCCAGTGCAAGTTCCATTGGTGCTGCTACGTAAAGTGCAAGACATGCGAAACCATGGAAGAGATATACACCTGCAAGTGACAGCTGCTTCCTCCCACCTGCTGAGAAATCCCTCCGACACTTTCCTCCCTCGAGGAGACGTAGTGTGGTTTTTATTCTTTTCCCAGTGCAGGAAGCAACCACTTCTGCTCGACGAGGCTGCTTCCATCGACTTTAGAATTTCATCGACAGTGGATTAGTCCAGTTTTCATTTCGATCGGGACCTGCCGAGAAACATTGTCCATTAGAAAGAGTGGTCTGAACTAGTAGATATATATCACCATTGTCTGCATCCATGTGTGACTATTTAGTTGCAGAAATCTGGCATCGGAAAACAACTTTCCGCTAAAAGTGGGAGGAAAAACACCGAGACTGAGGATATAAGACTATAGACAGTATCTGTTCTCTGGTATTTATCTTCTTCACCGGTACGAATCTGGTCTGTCGTCTCTCAAATATTGATGACGAATATGTCTTCAATTCTGTCGACGAGAAGTGTGTGACTGTATATGCTTGTAGATTAAGACTGGGTCTGTTAAATGTAATATCGGACTCTCCTTCGCGATTTGGCAAAAAAAAAATAAGGTGACTTAGGAAAAAGGTCGCCAAAGTGGCGATATGTTAGAAATGACGTCATAAACAAACAATCAACTTTAACTGATTTTGATGAAGAAAAATGGAAAATTTGAAAGTAATTTCATGAGAATACTAAGATTAAATGTAAAACATCCATTTTACTTATTGGCTACAAATCATTAAAAAAATATAAATCATACTTTTCAGTAACACTTAATAGAAAAATTAAGGGAAACCTCAAAAGCATTAAGCTATTTCTACGAACAGTAAATGGTATTAAAAAAATGGTTAAAATGCAAAAAGAACTTAATAACGCATTTTTAAAATATCATTTCCTGTTGTTCAAAAATCGTGTGCCGCTTTTAACGAATAGCAAACGAGAACAGAAAACACGCGACCGATGTAGAAGTTTCCCAAAAAGAAAGTTATCAGGATTACCCAAAAACCAGTACGCCAGATAGAAATCGTAATCGCACCCGAATATTGCCAATCGCCCAGGAGCTTCACTTTAACCGACACGGTCAATTGTACAGACGAAATATGATGCTCTCTGCGGAGTAAACTTTGCTCCAGGTAGGATCCTGAACTCAAGGGATACTCCCACTTTCTTCACTAATTTTAACTAATGCACGGCTTCTATCTGCTTTTATATTGTGCTTCTTTCTGCGTCCAGAAAAAACGCATGAGAAGTTTTCAGAAGTCTTCGTATTACACAATGTCGACGACAAAGTGTTGCTGACAGATGCGGAAGGTTGTGCTTCATATTTTTCTCTGCATTTATTTCTTATTTGTTGCCCATTTTTCTGAGATACAGTACTCTCTCCGTAATCCGACAGTTATCGGTCCAGCGCACCACAGGATTACCTAAGACGCGGAACCATTGCAAAACCCATAATAATAACGCATTTAAACAACTGAAACTATATATTACCGTATAAAATTTAATACAGTACATGCAAATAAAGTACCAAACACAAAAAATGACTGAAATTATGAAAACTCTACTGTTTTTACTGACAGCCAACATTATTCCATGGAAGTAGAAGACATTAAGTAATTTTCTAAGGAATTATTTTGATGTATAAAAACGCCGGATGACTACCAGAATCGGAAAGGTTAAGTGTCGGATTGTGGAGGAAGTACTTTACTTTAAATCTAAAATAATGAATCGAATTTTAAAACAAGTTGTGGTTGTATTAAAAATAAATTTTTGCTGGTTTGCAAGATAAGAATTGAACTCTGAAATAATAGTTATAGTTTTATGCAGTTGTATATTTTATGAATGTACTGAAATTTATGTGTATAGATAACAGAACAGAACAAATGTTGATCAAATATTAAAAGCCATTTGATTTCATGAACGTTATACTATTGGAATTTTTACTACCGTTCTCAAACCTATACAAATTTATCTATTTGAATGCAAAAAAGTACATCAAAAACAGCATAAAATAATGTTTTCTGTGGAATTACATTTTCTCCCTAATTTTTAAAATACTTTGGAATATTTTCCAGTTCGGAAAACCTACAAATGAATCATTAAAATCGGAACAAATTTTTTTAAAGAAAATTGAAAAAAAAATAAAAAATTATGTAATCCTGCAGAAACTTTTTTTTCTTTCAAATGAGCTTTATTGCATTCAAATATCTGAAACAGTAGAGATTTGAAGACGGCGGTTAAAATTCCATAGGATTAACGTTACGTTCACGAAATCAAAATGGCCGATAGATGGGAGAATGCAAAAACACGATTTTGTTCATCCATAATTTGTGAAATTAATGTAACTCGCCTGTTTATTTCATATACTTCTTGACTTTTGTTAAAATTGAGTTTAGTAAATTTATTACTCACATTTGTTCTAATTATGTTGTTAAAACTTCAAGGGCGTCTATTTTTATTTTAAAATAGATTATAAGTAATTAACAGTATTTTGTGTATAGCTATTCAGATTCTGCATATAATTCATGTTTATTAAAATCTATCGATTTTTTGAGATTTCACATTTTTACAAATATCTGATTGTCAATAGGGTTGAATGTTTTTAGTAATGTTATCTAACACTTGATACGAACGCTTAAATATGGCTCTTTATTTTTAATTTTTTTTTATTCAGCGGAGCTGTACATTCTATTGCACGAGATGATTGTTCTCAGTTTGATTGAAATTGTTTCTAAAGAAACTATCGATTTTTTTTTAAAATAGCATCTTTTCCAAAACATTTCGGATGAAATATTCATATTAACTTGAATCCATAAAAGTTGTTCTGATATTAGTAATCGGCATAAGTCATTTTAAATCATATCTTTTCAATAAATTCTGGCTGAATAAATTTGATCTTAATTTGAATCAAAAAAGTTCTTCTGATGTTAGTCATCAAACATAATCAACATAAATTAAACAAATATACAATATATATATATATATATACAAAGAGAAGCTAATTCATTCGAAGACTTTTTGAAAAAGTTTTATTCACTCAAACGTTAATGATTTTTTCCAAACTTTTTCTTCTCTTGTTTCAACTGGTTTTGTAGAAATGTAACGTTTTGAGCAAAGTTTAGTTGTGAAGTATGATTTTCATCATTTGTTTAATATATATCTATATAACAGCTATGTATCAATTCAATAATTATTCAGAAACTTTTTTATAAAAGTTTTCGTTCATAACATTTACCTGCATTCTGTTATCTTTTCGTTCCGACCTATCAGAAAAGCGCTAATTTTTTAGACAATGTATGGTATTTGTGTAAAATCCCGTCCATCATCTTTGCTAACTAAAAAATTTAGCCAAACGATGCAATGTTCTACCAATAACGGAAATATTATTTCACTTTACATTTTGAAGGGGGGGGGGAATGATAAAAATTTTGGACCCGTGTACTAAAGAACAGAATGTAGTAAGGTATTTTCAAAGCTATGGCATCTTGGCTTATTGATGGACAAGCTATATCATTCGTCTTGGAAACGGACAAGAAATAGCGTTGAAAATGACTGCGAGAGAATATTCACTGTTAAGTTACAGTTTCGTGAGAAACCGGTGCCGTTTTCTAGTGGTCGTAGTATTACGATTGATGACATCACCAAACCGTTGTCTATGCAATGAGTGGTTTTCTAACATTCATCGCTCTTTAAGAAATTACGCCATCTGTTTTACAAAGATGACATTTTAGTGGCGTCATCCACCGCAATATTGGGAACGCCAAATAATGGTTCCTCTTTCCTTAGAAAGCACAGTGTTACTGCTAGAACGCCAAACACATGTTTCAAAGCAACTAAAGAAAATATTGGTGCGCCATTTTTTTCTGACTCGTGGGAAGTTTATAAAACTCAAGAGATGCGAACTTTTCAAAATGAATCATCACTGTAACTCTGCGCATACCGGTGCACACGCACATAAAGTTGAAAGACTAGGCCAGATAGCGAACAAAAATCATCAAGGGACCACCCCTTAGATTCATATCTAGATAAGTTCACGTGGTTTTGGATAATATTCATATATTGAAGAAATTTTAGGATGTCTGTAGTAAATTTTGGGCATCGAAAGGACTGCTCCAACTTCCAAAGGACGATGAAAAATAGCCCCAATTTATACTGTCGACGGGATTTTACACAAGTATCTTATTTATTCACCCTTTGTTGGTACTTTTTTTTCCCGGAAAATAAATCAAAAAACGATAAATCAAGTAAAAGTGATTGTATAAAAGTACACGTAAACAGTGAATAGAATATGCGTTTCAGTTTCTTTGGCAAAGATAACTATAAAGAAAAGTATTTTATAAATTTTTCACTCCCCAATTGATTTAAATTCGCATTATAGATGAGTCTGGCATACATTTCGACCTTCTGGAGAGGACTTTCATTAGCTATTTTGTGCACTTTCTTCATGACATTCAACTGTTCGAGCACCTGTAAATAGCTTTCCATTTCAGATTGTTCTTTCTTCGGATATTTGGGTATGTCGCCATTGTGATACCGATGCATTTTGGACTAACGATCAACTTTTTGTACATTTTTTGTGTGTATGTATGTGTGTGTGTATAGACATCGTTAATTGTGTTGTGGATACTAGTCTAGCGTTATGGCGTTTCTATTTTTATTTCAGTTAATGCATGCATTAATAAAATATGTCTTTACAGTGCCAATATTACGAAATAGTTTGTGCACGTGACCTGCACATCTTTCACTACATTATTAAACATCCGTTTGGACTCTATAAATTTATCTCTGACACGATTGCTATGCAGAGGAGGGTCATTCAATAAATGTTGATATGAATTCTTTTTTTAAACAAAATTGTCCAAACAAAATTTTAAATGCGTCCCGACTCATATCAATCTTCAAGGTTTAAAACATAGAGAAATGTCACTCAAAAACTTTTAAAAAAGAAAAAATTGAATAGCTGAATTTTCTCTTTGTTTCGTAATATTATTTTCTTTTTTAAAAACATTTGAACAGAATGCTGGAGTTAAAAAGTACACTTGTGTAATTTAAAATTAAAAAAAATATATTAGAAAACTGCAATTGATAAATGCAATGTCTTTGATTTTTAATCAGCATTGATAAATTTCAGATTTTTGACTTTAAATCTTCACTGACTAGATGGTTTTTAGTCAGTAAAGATTTTTTTTTTTACTTCTTATATGCCGTATTAGCCCGAATGTAATGCGACCCATTCATTTTATATAAAAGAATTTTAAAAAATAATAATAATTTAGTCAGATAAGAATTTACTTAAAATAATTAATAACGAATCAAAGCTCTTTGATATCCCATCGGTATCAACAGTATGCTCGTTCACGCCTTCAGTCTCCTTCAAAATGTCATCTTCGGGCCTTTCTTAATTATTAGAAATGCATCTTTTCTTGAAAACTATCTATTCAGGATCGATTTTCTTCCGGGTCTTTTTAACCCGTTCTCCTAAAAGAGAGACTTTTTTTTTTATATTCTCAGGAACTGTTAAGGGGTAATTGCCCGTTAATAACCAGTTATTATACTCTTTTTTCGTAAGTTACGTTTAAATGGTTTATTGACAATCTCATCCAAAGGTATGGGCGTAATAATAAAAATAGCTGTTACATTACATTGCCAAGACCTCGAATTTAGTGCGAGTCAATATTTTAACGGCAAATGGTTAGTCAGAAAGTATCGCGTTATAATCAGGCTAATATGGTAATTATTAATTCAAAATGTTTGTTATTAAAATGTTATTGAAAAATAAAGACTAATCAGTTATGTTCGAAGGTATGTGAAATTCTTCATCTCTTTTAAAAGATTCTGATCTTCAATTTCAAAAACATGCATTTACTATAAAAAAAAAATTTCTACTCGAACATCAATACATCAATTTAAATTTCAGCCATTTATACGTCTGGTTTATTTTAAATAATTTGTAAATAAAAACAAAAATGTCTATTATCAAAACCTTTTACGACATTTGAAATAATTCTCATAACACTTATCTAAATTTCGCCTTAGAATTCTATATTTATATTTCATTGATTGAGCCGTTTTTCGCTAGATTGTTTCCAATTTATTGTTATATTTGTGATTCATGATTTCTGTTTTTAGTTGATTAATGTGCATCTGAAATTTCTGTAGAGCATTTTCTTTTTAAATGATTCTATTTAATTTAAAATTGTACAAATATCCCATATTTTGTTTTTGTCATTTGTGCGAGAACTTGTAGAAGGAGAAGAACGAATATCGGTTTCTATTTCATTAGACTATGTAAATGTTTGTAATAAAGACTTGATGGAGATGTTGTCCGTTTTTGTATTTTATAGTCGGGAATGAATACATGAAACATATAACAGTAACGCAACGGTTATCGTCAGTTATAGCGCACTTGAACATGTAAAAATCAATATTTTTACTTCCCCCAACTGTCCAGCGTTGTAATGTGGATTTTTGCCACCCCATGCGAGTCCGAAGTGGGCCCCTATAAAAATAAATAATTTCACAAATGCATTGCGAGTGCATAAAATTAAACTACTTTTGGTTTAATACATTAAAACTGTTAAATAATATTGTGTTCGTGGGCAAAACTGCACAACCTTGAAAAGTTTAAAAATAAACATTAACCTTAACACTTTTTTATTCGACGAATCGTATAACCAAATAAATTTGACTTTATAATAACTAACTAATTTAGGTGCTCTGAAACTTTATCAAAATATAAAACAATATCAAAGTTGCACAGCTCTTCTAACTGACAAAAAAGTTGAAGAAATTAAATGCCACCTACTCATCGTCACGTCTATGAGTTGTTCAAGGAAATAAGACAGCAATTGAAAAATTAAAACGAACACACTAATATCATTTGTTACGTGGCAATAGCGGCCAACCACGTCCGTTTCGAAATTCAAAAAATGAAATTTATTTTCTTATTTTGTATAAAATATTTGACAAGCCTTTATTTCACTTCATAAATAAGTATGTTTGTTTAGGTCTCGAATATTACAGCTCTATTTTTAACCACTTCCGCTTGTTCAATTGCATTAAGTTCTGCATACCTGTATATTCCTAATGATATCACAGTTTTCTGTTCTGATGACCATGGCCTGATGCTGTGGAAAAGATCAGCCTGCTTGCCGTACCCCCCCCCCCCACACACACACATGTGTGTGCCACTGGAGTCCCAGACCCCCTCTACCCTCGCCACACGATTCGCCACTGAAACTTGCGTTACATTCAAACTTTAACTATGCGTAAAAAACTGAAACAAAAATAGTATATTTCATGACATTTTAAAAATAGAGCCCGTTTTTATGAAAATCAAGCAATTTTAGTATGACTGCTATTAATGCATCTATGTGAATTAAATTTTAGCCTTAAATTATTAATAGAATGGAAAATTAATGGAATTTTAATTAAAATTCAGACCTTAAATTACATTTTAACGGTGTCATTTCATGTAGCACTTTTCCTTACTCCATAATGTTGAAAGTGATCAAATATAAGGAGCATTTTTAAAAATATGATGGGTCATACAGTAATCCATTTTTGTGCGTGTTTTTATTGTATTATTTCTTTTATTTTAACTGGAGCATTTCTTAAAACTTTTTTAAATAATTATGCGAAGTAACATGTGAAAAGTTTCAAAATGATAAACTATAAGTATACATTTTTGCCCGTAGTTTTTTTAACCTTTTTGAGAAATCTCTCATTGAATTAACAATCATGAGATATTTTACCTATGCAATAATAACAATTTAATTAATGTACTCACAAAAATTGGTGTCTGTGTGGCAATCAAGTTTTTAAAATTTTTCTCAAACTGGGTCATTCTTACGAGCTCTCATTTCACTTGTTATGCTCAAATGTATACAAAAGAAATGTCTTTCCAGTTCTAAATTGGTGCGCTAATTTTGACCCACTTCCTATTGTTTGTGGCAGCTCTCTTTAAGTAGCTTGCCACCTACTCATCATGACATGAGGTGGCCACGAACCACTTGCAGCTTCTCATCTTGCCAAGAGGCGGCGCTTTAGAACAACTTATTCCTGCATGCGCGCCGCTATGCAAATTGAGAGTATTCTGTTTGCTCACCTGCGGTTTAATATTTTTATTCATGAAGTTATCTAAAGAACACTGCAACAGGAGAGAAGAGAGATTTCTTGCTTTTCCGATCCGCATGCGGTCCATATGATTCCGTCTACTGTCCTACTCTTTTCCTGGACCTGCATGGATCTCCTTTTCTCCATCGACGACCCAGATTAGCTAAGATCGTATTGGATGAGTAGGGAACACCTCGCACCAGTTGATTTGCTGTTTTCTTGATACTCGAATCTTGATTGCATTTGTTCAAGAGGATACTCGATAGTTAACATTCTTCTTCACTATGTTCCAAAATTTTTTGATACAAGTTGTATCATCGTTAGTTATCATTATCTACTAATTTTGTTCTATTCTGAAATAACTTCATTTTTGTTCTATCTGAACGAATGATATTCTCATTTCACAGTGCTATATTAAATGATAAATAAATGGTGTCTTAAATGTTATGTTGTCTGGATCTTTTGCAGTCTTCTTATCTGAATCAGTTAAAGAGTGGTATATGTGCTTATGCTTACGCATCCGATTACTTCTTCACATTCGATCCAGCTGAAATTATGCATACACGTATAACTCCGATGGCAGTACAATACTATGGTATGCTCAAGCAGTGATGGGACAGGGGAAAGGAATTCTTGCTCTTATAATGTCTACTTTAATAAATAATTTTACATTTAAAAAACTATTTCTGTACCTTATAGTCCCTCTTTAAATAAAAACTTGGTTTAAAAACGTTTCATTTTTCTTGTATTTAAACGCTACGGATATGTCAAAATTCTGCGGGAAGTGACCCCCTCAAGTTTTGAAATTTTTCCAGAAAAATTGTATTTTTGTACAATTTATTTAATACTATGTCTCTCCCCCTCATTGCGCACACATTTACAAAATGCTGTACTCACTGACCCTCCCTTTATATGTACATAGTTTGCGTAGTTGAATTCACATTTACTTAAAGTTGAATCTTCAACCTCTCTGTGTACGCATTTACTAAATCCTGACCTCACTGTTTCTCTGTATATACGTACATAGTTTACGCATTTAAGTATACATTTATTAAATTCTGAGCTCACTGGCGCTTTTTATATACTTACATAGTTTACGCATTTAAGTATACATTTATTAAATTCTGAGCTCACTGGCGCTTTTTATATACTTACATAGTTTACGTATTTGAATAAACATCTACTTAAAGCTTTATCTTACCATCTCACTGCTTACATATTGTTTAAATGCTGAATTCGCTGACTCCCTTTATAAATATATAGTTTACACATTTGAGTACACGTTTATTAAATGCTTAGCTCACTGATTCTACCTATATATGTACATAGTTTACTTATTTGTGTACATATTTACTCAAAACTGTGTCTCACCTCCTTTCTGTGATACATTTACTAAATGCTGAACCCACTGACTCTCTTTATATACATTCATCGTTTACCTATTTGAGTACACATTTACTTAATGCTCGACTCTCTATGTATGTATATATAGTTTGCCTATTTTGCACATGATGTGTTCCCGTGGCAGTTTACTTGCGTAACGAGTAGAAAAATCTAGAAAATTATTTCAAGGACAAAATAGTTCGTTAAAAAAGAAAAAAAATATGTTCAAACAAAAGTTATTATCATCCCATCAAGACGCTCTGAATAGCTCTCCTTTTCAGCATCATGTCTTATCGCAAGGGATCCATTAATATGCAGATTAAATTTTATTCAGGTATATCGGTTATTTCTTAGTGATAATTAAAACTTTTCGATATCCATCGCATGTACGAGTTTTATAATAACCCATACGACAGCATTTCGTCACTGTATCATTATGAGAAACATCTAATAAAAATAAAATTATGTTGTTCAAGAGACCCTTCCAATGCGTTCTTCAGAGTCTTTCCTTAAATAATGTGATTTATGTTCTATGTATCATGAGTGTGTTTAAATTTAGGAATGATTCTTATAGAATGGGTAAGCGACGCGCCTTTCAACGTTAAGCAATCACAGAATTCGTTCCGCTCTTTTTAAAAGTCAAGTAATTTTATTTCCCTTACCCTAAATAGTTTCTCCCATTGCCTGCTTATGCATATGTCATAGGAGATGGATTATTGCTTTTGCATCGACACACAGACACGCTTTGTGGACCGTTGCTCGCAACGGGCTATTTGTTGCCGGAAAACTCTACTTTTTTCAAGGGACGAATTGAGAAATAGAAGCTTCTATGGGAAAAGGTTATCGGAGACAGAGTGTACGTTCCAATTTTTTAAAAATGCATCTCGAACGATGAATAATTTATGAAAATGCTGCCATGCAAAAAGGGAATCTTGATTTTGCAGACTGCATTATTTTTTTTTTCTTTTAATTCATAATTTATTACTTGGAAATATTCGGTAATCTCTTAAATATGATAAGTAGGGTTTCCCATATCCATGCATCGAAAGTTCTGAAAAAAAATTTAATACGTTTCTGATTAGTAAAATTATTTGAAAAGTTCTTAAATTCATCTTTTTTAAATTCCGTATTTAATCAATCATTACAATCCACTATGAGATTTAGAATAGTTGTTCTATAGAAAATTTTATTCCGTGTTAGTAACTATAATTTAACAATTTTAAAAGTATTTTTTATCAAAATATAAGTCTCCAATTATTCATCTTAAAATCAATGATCTTTTCTGCCCAATATTTGATATAAAGATTTTTGCAAGTCTACCGGCCACTTAGATTTCGTGAACGTTGTTAATCCTATGGAACTTTTTCTACCATTCTCCTCCCTTTACTATTTTATCTACTTAAATGCATAAAAATGCTTCCGAAAGAGCAAAACATAATGAAGGATTTTGTGTATTTATCGATTTCTTTCAATTTTTAAGAACATTATTAATATTTTAATGATTCGTTTGTGTGTTTTCCGCTAATATTTATATTTAAATTATTTTTAAAAATATTCTAAAATATTTTCGAAAATCAGAGTAAAAAAATAATGCAGCAAAAATCTTCATTATTTTTTCTTCTTTCGGATGCACTTTTTTACATTCAAATATATAAAATAGGAAAGATTTGACTACGGCATTAGAAGTTCCATAGGATTAACATTACGTTCACGAAATCGAAATTGTCGGGAATATTGAAGAAGATTAATTTCGGATGTATACTTAATAAAAAGTGAGTAAAGGAAAATATTTTTAACTCATGCTTTTTATTTATAAGGATTGTTAGCACTCATGTTCTTAGATTATCCCTGACATCAAATGTGTCCATTATAATTCAGACCAAATATTTTTGAGGGATTAATTTTTTAAAAAATTATGTGTTTAAGCACGCATATAGAGTTAATTTTATTTATAATTTGAGGTAATAGTTGAGATATAAGTGAAAGTTAATGAGATCCATCCACATACAAGAACGAACTTGATTTATGTCGTAATTAAATAAATATCACTTTTTTAAATTTAAAAACAGTGGAAATCATATTTTAATACTGAAATATGTGTGCACTTATGTATCTGCTTATGTAAAAAAAATCATACTCATTTAAATACATAAATTACTGTGTATGAGAGATTAATAATCAATAGTTCTATTTACATCTGAAAGTCGCGTATTTACCTTTAGGTACATCTTGGATAAAATTTTCTGAGTATTTGTAACCGTAACTTTCTACACATAATACAGTGAACTTAATTATAGTTCCAAACACTAGGTAAAATAATTTTTTTTTTTTCAATTTATATTTCTTATAATTTTTATCCAAGTACTGTGCCAAATCTAAATTTTGTGAGTGTTTATTAAAAAAATTAACTTTCAGTGTACATAAATAGTCCAATTTTGTAAGCATCATGATTCACTAGACAGCTATCTGAATCTTAGTTTCTCGTTTTCGTGATCATGACGCATTTCGCGTTTCAAAAATTGTTCTTCATAATTTTTCAGGCCGATGAGGCCATCTTCGACTTTTTTGGAAAAGATTCACCAGAAGCAACCAAACGTTATGATTTTTCCTTTATTTTCAGTGCATAAAAATGAACCCAGATCTCTCGAGACGACAGCAAACAAATTTTAATTTGGCAGTAAATGACTAACTAATTTATGAATCAATGTCAAATTCGTTTCAGTTCCTTTTTTAGGATGACAGCACCGAATAGTAACAACAGTTTACAATAATGATACCATCTATCCTCAATTACAAGTACTTGAACCACTCTTGTACATATACTGAACCACTCTTGTACAGCCCACTCGTTTTTACAATTTCTTGCATTTCAGCTGTCCTCCCAAGCAACGCAGTTCCCAGATTCATTTCGTTTTTGAACCTTTTTCATTAAATTAAAAAAATTTCGTCCAACATTTTCCCTCTCGCTGTAGTTTTGTTTTCAGTCGAAAAGAATTCCTAAGAAGAAAGGGAAAAAAAAGTCATACCCTTTGTAAAGGCACTTACGGATAATTTGAGATATTTTGTTATTGGAATCTTTTTCATTATACACCCTGTTAAACAAATATTGTTTACAGGAAAAGAATTGTTTTCCGAATATTTTAATATATAAAAGAAAAGTTCATTTTTCATACGAAAAAAATAAAACAGAAATAAGACGGTGTCGTAATTTTCACTGCCTCGTTCAATTTCGTTTGTTTTTCGTTCTGCATTCAAAACTTCTTATGAATGCAGAAGCGCATTGTTTTGTTAAAGAACTCGGTATGAAAAACTAATCCTTGACTCTCAAAAACTATTTTCAACCCAAAAAATTGTTTTGATGCGTTCGATTTAATTCTACAAGTTCCATTTTTTGGCAAATTTCAGATCTGTACAAAATACTGAAAATTTTACACAATAAATACAACGATTAATTTTTATTGTTTGAGATATGAAGATTTTATACAAAAAGAAATAGCCTTTTTCACTTTTTGTACACTTTCTTTTTTTGAATTAAAAGATTTTTTTTTTAATTTGTGTGTTTTTCAAAAAGATTGTTTTCAGAAACGCTCTAAAAATACGTTTCTGTTTTGAAAACTAAATAAAAGGGTGGTTATAACGTAGTTACACGTAAATGATCTCATTCGGTTCTCATTTCTTGGATTGGAATAAGGATTTTGAATATTTGGAAATCGAATTTTTTTTAATGTCTTTACGTTAGGACCATTTTTTCCCGCTTCATTTTTGTGTCAGATGTTCAATGAAAACCAAATTCATCGGTTGAATCAAGGAATATGAAAACAAATCGTACCTTAAATAAAATGGTAAATTTACGAAGTGTATACCTATGAGATTTCTTGGAAAAATAATTTGAAGTGAATGGTTGTAAAGATATTTATTTGAAATACGGCCGTTCAACACTACAATTTTCTTTCTGGTAAAAGATGGATTCCAAAGCCATAAAAAGTTTCATTTTTCAGAGCAAACAGTAAATTTTTTTTTTTTTTTTTTTTTTTTTTTGCTTCTTCGAAATCAGTGAAATGATGCTCAGCCAATCCGTGCGCCATCGACTGGAGTAAGTAATACGAGTAGCTCGAAGGAGCAATGTTTGGCCGATACAGTGGGTGAGGAAAACCATCCCAATTCGCTCATTTAAAGTTTCCTTGACACCTTTTGTGGTGTGTATTGGAGCATTGTCGTGTAGTGAAATCATGTTTCCATGTCTTTGGACCCATTCCGAATAGTTGTGATCAATTCATGGTTCAAATTGATCATTTCTTGTCGGTAGCGGGCAGCATTAACCGTTTCTCAAGGTTTGAGAAGTTCATAATAAGCAACATCCTTTTTATCCACCCAACATAGAGCATTGTCTTCTTTCCGATGCGATTTGGACTTGCAGACGATATTGATTTTCCCCGATCAACTCATGATTTTTCTTGTTTGGGATTTTCAAAATAGATTCATTTTTCATCAACTGTTACAACTCGATACAGGAAACTTTCCCGTTGATGATTTTCAGCAGGAGTTCACTGATGATTTTTTGATTCTCCATTTGTCTTTCAGTCAAAACGTTTTGTACCCATTTTCCTTCTTTATGAATTTTTTTTCCCATCGTGAGCAAGCACTCACTTACACTTTTTTTTAGTAACATTCGATACTTCCGCCAATTGTGATGAAGTTTGAGTGGAGTCTTTGTCCAACAAAACTTGAAAATCTGCATCAACAAATTTTTTCAGTGCTTTACATTGGCCTTATATCTTACATCAAAATCAACCATACTGGTGATCGAATGAACCAACTTTCCCAAGTGTCCTGTTCGCCGTAAACTTTCACAAATATTCGATATGTTTGAGCAGCTGTTTTTTTCTAAGTGAAGTAAGGAATCGAAATGGACTTTTACTATATTTTAAGGATGTATTTTAAGTTAGATGTAGTTAATTAATATAAAACTAAACTATAAAATTTATTTAATCGAACTTATTTTAAGCTAAATGTAATTATTGCTGTCTTAAAATGAATTAATTTTTATAAATGTTTTATTTCAATCCAATAAAAAAATTTAGAAGAAATTTATTGCGATATATTTTTAAATATTAAATTCGTTACTGGTGAAAGTAGAAGTCAAACATGTATGCAAATCTTTTATGATAAAAATTTTATGGCATATTTTTTTTTTTGAAAATTAAGTTCATTATTGGTGAAAACAAGCATCAGATACGTAGGAAAAAACTTTTATGATAAAATGTTGAAAAGTATTCCGGTGACCATGGATATTTTTTTTCCTAATAGCCACGGATGCGTCAAAAAATCAAAGTATACCATCAATAGCAGATATTACGAAAAATGTATCTTTCGCCTTCAGAGTAAGTAATATTTATTCCATATTTTCAGCAGAAGCACTAGACTTATGCCAAACTCTAGACCACGGGTGTCTAAACTATGACCGTTTGAGGGCCACAGGGCAAAAAAACAAAATTTGCTGGGCCATACATATAATATTTTTTTAACAAATTGAAATAAAAATTAACTCTGTGTAGTTTTATTAATATAAATTAACTTCTTTTTACTGTAATTTTTTAAAATTTGAATTAGATATGTATTGGTGCATATTTATTTTAAATTTGTAAAGGTTTTGTTTCATTTAGTTTGGATTTCATAAAGATGGAAAAAATTCAAATTAATGAGATTGATGAATTTACTTTTGCTGAACAAGCAAATCGATATCGGGTTCAATAGACGAGGTAGCAATTCTTACTGCATTTTCAAGATGTTAGTCAGTGATCTTAATCCTATTTTTGTTTTTTGTATGCTTCATTCTTGAAAATAATTATTCACAAGCGTAGGTACTCCCAAAAGCTGAAGACATTACAAAACATTATTGTGAAAATTAGGATATTTATCGTGGGGTAGGTAATCTTTATAAAATTCCAGTAAAGAAACATTCCTAAATTTTTCTTTCAGTTGAATGTCACTTTGCAGTTCAATGCATTCAATTTGAAGATTTGAAAGTAATTTTATTTTTTTTCTTGAAAAAATGGGGTAGAAAATGTGTTGAAATACTCTTCATTTTTTCGAAAATCTTGAAATCTACTTTGAAACTCTTGAATTAAATCAAAAATTAATGCAGCATATTTTGTGGAACTCACAGGTTTATGTACAGCCAAAGTACTGAAATGTGTCAATTTTTTTATTTTTATTTGATTGTGCCAAAATTTCAACTTTCTTTCAAACGCTGTTATTTTTTGGAACATATTGTTAACAAATTGATTTTAGGAAATTATTGTTAATAAAAGGATTAGGAAATCAAAATTCTCATGGCGTACTAAGATGTTTTTATTTAAATTTTTGTTTCCAAATAAATGTCAACGAATCGATTATGTATGAAAAATATTGCAAACATTTATTTTTTTAATAAAAATTTGTAAATTTAAATTTTTTCATAATTTGCGTTTGGGCCGCACTTTAGACAAGCATGCTCTAGACGATTAAACTGAATAAAAAAAAAATCTGTAAATTTTGTCCAATAGCTATTTTGTGCTATCTGCATTAAAAAAACTATTATATTAAATCCTCAAAAGTCATTCATAGATTATCCAGTAAGATTTTCATACAGTCGCATTTTCATAATCAGACGATTCTTCTGTGGATTCCAGGACATTCGAAATTTTTTTGGAATGAACAGGTGGACTATCTCACAAAATCAGTAATGCAGTCCAATCGATAACGGAGACATCAAAAGCATGGACTGGATAGCCCCAAAACACATCTATAGCAATATTTTTCGACGACAGGATAAAAAAAAAAACAATGAAAACTTTTATTCAACTGAAATAGAAAACATTCTAACCGTAGACATAATATCCAATCGGGAAAAAAAAAGAGAAAATACTAAACACTCGAATCATCAGCAAAATGAGCGACAACTCCCGGGCTTTCGCAGAAATTTAATTTAAATGATAATGCACAGTATTAATGCAGTCCTGAAACCTTATCAATGATTTGGAACATATACTTATGACTTATAATATACAATATCTCCCAAAAATCTTCGTGCACTTTCAAATTTCGATAAAATACTATTCTATCGACTGATACAAATTAACATTTCAGAATGGAACTTTTTAAAAATTATCTATAACTTATTTTCTTAACAAAACTACATCAAAGATTTTTTAAACATAATTTTCTTTTATTTTGAAAAATCAATAAAAAATAACAAAAACTACCTCACAAAAGTTTTCATACACTTAAAAAAAAATCTCTACATGCTAATATATATTGTAATATTTCCTTAAGTTAGTATTTAGTGGAATATCCTTTAGTATTCACAAGAGCCTTTGAACGTCTGGGTACAGATTTCACCTTTTTTAAAAAATAATTTCTGTATCGATGTTCCTCCATTCTTTGGTGATCACCGTTTTTAGTCCTGTTTTCGTTTTTTAATGTCAAGTCTCCTTTAATCTCTATTTCTCTCCAAATATGTCCTAAAAGGTTTTAAATCGTCTGAGGTAGCGTTTTCAGAACTAGTGGACAATTATAGAGACAGCAGAGGCAAACGTTGGCAGCCGTATACGGTCGTTATCGTTATAAAAAACAAGGTTGTTTCCTGTACTCAAATTTGGGAGATGATAATTTTAAATTGTTCTTTAAAATATTTAAATAAAGAGCATGATTCATTTTCCATCAACAAATACCAAATTACTTAATTCTAATGCTGGCATGCACCTCGACACAAGAACACCTCCATTGTTTCCTTTCCGTTCCAACTAAGTTTTGGGAATTAAATTCCTCGTTTTATCTTCTCCATACGATTATACGACCTCCACAAGCAAAAATGTTAAAATTGCCTTCATATGTATATAAGATATAATTTCAATACGCTTTGTGCTTAGTTATGATTGATTTCGGGACGGAAGTCTAAGCTTTCCTATGAACAGTTAAGCGTGAGTGTGGAGGTATTCTTGTGTGGGGGTGCATGTCACCATCAGGAATAAGTAATTTGATACTTATTGATGGTATAATGAGTCGTGCTCTTTATTTAAATATTTTAAGGACAATTTAAATAATTATCAACCCAATATTTGAGTTTTGTTTTTTTATCAAGATAAGAAGCCTAAGTACACGATTCTCAGCGTTCGCCTTTCGTGCCTGTATAATTGTGTGCCACCTGAATCACTTGATTTAAAGCAACAGAAATAGTTGGACATTAAAGCATGAAGACACGCCGTTGAAATAAAAACAGCGATCATCGATACAGAAATTATATATATATATATATATGCAAAGGACATTCAATGAATACTGAGAGTAAAATCCTAAAAAATTAAGAAATATATTTACAGAAAAAAATAAAACATTATTTTTCAAAATACCTTTTACATTACAAAATACATTACTTTTCAAAACAAGGGGAGAATCATTTTTCTTGGAGTTGCCTCAAAGAACCCTACACTGATGAAATAAAGTCTGAATCTGTATTAAACTTTCTGCCACAGAGCTGCCTTCAACGTCGAAAACAATCACATGTTACGAGATCTGGACTGTAAAGGGGATGTAGCATGATTTTATTATTGCATTTACTAAGATATTTCTGAACAGAATGAGCGACATGCCTACGTGATAAAATCTCCAAATCCCTACCAGTTCATAACGCTTCCCATTTACGGTAGCTTTTGGAGGCTACCGTAAATGGTGAATAGTTATTATGTTTCATGCTGATAGATTACACTTTTATGACCGAAGAAAAGAATAATCACATTCTTTTCAGCAGATTTGGTTTTTTGGTTGGTATATTTTTTTTCGGTGGTTAACTCTGAATCACTCACCTCCATTTCTGTGAAAAAATAAAAATAATAATTCTTTAAGCAAGCACGAAACTAGGAAAATAAAATCGTCTGTTTCGCTTAGAATATTTCTAAACGTTCAGATACCATTTTGAAAAAAAATCGCCTGCACTTTTATTTTTTTAATATAGTGATGTTGCCACTATGTAAAAAAGTAACTCTCAGTTTTTATGGAATGCCCTTTGTATATATATATATATATATATATATATATATATAAACTTTTGAAATCTATACCTAGAGACATTCAAAAAAGCTCTGGTAAAAAAGTAACTTACTTATTCTATTAAGTATTAAATTATTGAAATATTACTATATTTACCAACATGTAAAAAAAAAATTAAAGTTTTTAAAGACTTTTGTGAGAAAATAAAAGTTATATCGTGTTTAAAAAATATGTAATGTAATTATGTTCAGAACAAGTTATAGGTATTTAATTTCTGGAATATACTCAAGGTAGATCCACAGCACAATACTTCTTTCATAGAAATTTTGGGGAGAACTGCAGTTAATAAACAAGATTTCAGAACATTCCAGCAAAAGATGAAATATTTTGATATATATTGAATTAAAAGAGTATTTGAAAGGGGATACAATAACCTTTATTCCTCTAGATCCCATAAGATAAATAAATCCGGTGACTATTTCGTCATTGACTGAAAAAATAGCCCCTTGGGTGGCTAAAAAATGAGAGTTTTTAAGTTAACCATAACAGGATAGCATTCGGTTTTGACTGACACCATCGCTCACAAAAAACTCCGACTTCCCAACCGCGTTTGTACCGAAAAGAATTTTGAATGGGGGAAAGAAAGAAGAAAGCGGAATGATGAACATTTTCCCTTTTGGCGTCAGATGGCGCGGGCTGTTCTGGTCCAGTTCGCGCCATTCCTGCGAGATTGGATTTGTCACGGTGCGACGCTGGCAACAGCTGTCCTGAGGATTCTGGCCATGAAATTTTAATAACGACACCCCCACCCTATCTTCTCATTCCCGGCATCGTTATTAAAGCTCCTCGCGAAATTAAAACGGCCCACGTCAAAATCGTTTTATTGCACGCGAATGCGCGAGCGAGCAGAAAATCAAAAATGCTATCATCTGAAATTATGGAATTGTCAAATTGGAGCAGAGAAGTGAAGAGGAAGTAAAAAATGCGACAATCAAAAGATGAAAAAAAATGTAATTGAATAGAAGGAAGAGGGAAATGGAAAAGGTAACTGGAAACGGCGAAAAATTTCGAGATAAAATTGTACAGACAATAAAAAAAAAAAATTCTTCGATTTTCTATTTCTATTTTTTTTAAAACTTGAATTAAAATTTAGCGGTCTTTAGTTTCATACTTCAAAATTCAATTTATTATCATTTTTTTA
This sequence comes from Nephila pilipes, assembly GCA_019974015.1. Taxonomy (NCBI): domain Eukaryota; kingdom Metazoa; phylum Arthropoda; class Arachnida; order Araneae; family Nephilidae; genus Nephila; species Nephila pilipes. Next base: position 81,371 of record BMAW01109585.1, on the reverse strand, counting down.
AAAGTTTCAAATTACTGAAGGGAATGAATTATGAAATGTTTTATTATTATTATTATTAGAAAAAGATTCAAATTCTACTCTTTGACTTTTTTTAAAAAAAAAATACTTTAACTTCGAATACACAAAATCAAATAATAAATTTAAATTGCTGTTGTAAGTGATAGGAAGATATGGAAATGAAATAAATCTTCGGAAAATAATGAGATTTCGCTAGTTTTTTTTTTTTTTTTTTTCTTGTAAAAAATATCATGCCCACATTATTATAAGAAAACATTATACGTAAAACATTTTTCGGTTAAAATGAAGCTTCGGCTGTCCCTTGGCGATTTGGCGAAAAACGCAGCGAGCTAAAAAATTGGTTGCCAAATTAATGATGCGTAAGATATGACGTCATGATGACGTCAAAAATGTCCAGAAAAAAGGAAACCGATTCTGAAGAACAAAATGGAAAATTTAAGCGTTTTCAAACGAGAATATTGAGGTTGTTTTAATTTATGGAACGATTAACAATATTTAATCATAAAGAATTGTAATTATGTATAATAATTATTAATTGTGGTTACTTATGTCTGAAATTTTAGTCATTGCCATAAAAATTTGCGCACCAAGAAAGAGTTGTCAGAATAAAACGAAATTTTACCTACGTAATTACAACGTTGATGTAAGTGAATTACAAAATTAAAACAAAATGATCATTTACTGTAGGGAAAATTACAAATTAATGGATGTTTTAGTACCTTGTGTTGGGCCACCTCTTGCATGAATGTATGATGTGATACGTTTGGGCGCTGAGGCATACAACTTCCGTTTGATGTCCTGCGACATATCGTTCCACAGTTGCTGCAAACGCGCCTTTAACCCTCTCAGGGGCTCCGTTTGCATAGTGCAAATGCCTTTTCATACGTTTGCAGCTTGCAAACTGTACCCGTTCGTGTTTGCACTGTGCAAACACCCCTTCTCCGAACCGGAGACTGCTAATTTTTTCAATTGTATTTTTATATTTGCAAGATCTTTATACTTCCCATGCCTGTATATCTTTTGTAAAATATATAATAATAACATTGTGCCCCTCAAAGGGATAATTCGCCCAAACTCGTAGTCTGTCCAACTTGCTGTTCTAAATAATTCCAGATATGCTCGATCGGTGACAAATCTGGGTAACGAAGAGTCCAGGGACGGGTGGAAATATAGCGGAGGCAGTCCTATGAAATCCTTGCTGTGTGTGGGTGAGCATTGTCCTGATGAAAAGTGGCTCTTGGGAGCCCTGCCATGAGTAGCAACACATGTGGCTGAAGAATGTCACAAATATATCTCTGGGCTGCCATGGAGCATAGGATCAATATTAGCGATGACCGTGTGTCGTATGCGATGGCATCCTATACCATGACACAAGTTGAGGGAGCGGTGTGCTGCTGTACAGCGAAGATAGGATTGAGACATTCATCACGGGATCTCTACACATGTACACGATTGTCATCATTGCCCAAATAAAATCTGAATTCGTTGCTGAAGACGACCTGATTTCATTGGTTGCAGTCAAATCCCTTCGAGCGCGATACCACTCCAAACGGAGGCGACGGTGATTGGGTGTCAATGGTAACACACGTAATGGGATAATGGATGGTGGATAATGAGAAATTTGGCGTATGCGTGCATGTCGTATGATGTGTCGGTCTTATTGATTATTGGTCTGTCGAGGGGTTCTGGTCACCGTGAAACAGACCTTTCTGTGGTCCACTGGTCCCAACACCTACTTACAGTAAAGTCAGAACGGCCTAGATGGAGAGCTACTCGCCAAGCTGATCACCCGGTTTCCATCATCCCTTTGATTCTTCCCCTCCCGAACTCTGACAGCTGCTCATATTATCTCCGACGGTGGAGTAATGGCATCTCAAGTTAAAAAGCATCCCTCCGCAAAATATTAAATACACACAAACAAGTTCTGTTTACTTGTTTTATAATCCAAGGAGAACAAAGTTCAACGCCCTCTGGTGACATTACGCAATGCACAACCACGCTACTTTTCAAACATTTACATATCTTCCTGACACGTTCCTTCATATCAAGTTTCGTAACAATCCCACCTTTACTCCTTGATGCGCAAATTTTTATGGCAATGAGAGTATTTAGAATTTTAAAAATTTATAATTATAACTAAATATGTTTGAATGGGTGATTGAAAAAAAGATTAGATTCTAAGAAATGTTTTATTTGTAGGTGGTGAATGATATAAATAAAATATTCCTTGAATATTATTCTTTTTCCTTTCAACGACGGAAAAATGACTGCATTATTATATGAGAAATGAGAAAATGTTTTATTTTTATTTATTTATTGCTCTCTTTGGATAATCGTACATATATTAGTCAAATATCTATCTTACCTTCATTCGCCATATTTTTAGAACATTATCCTTTCCCTAATCACCTCTCGGTTCTTAATAATTATAATACATATATACATTATAATTAAAGTTAAAGTTTCAAAACGCTGTAAAAAAAAAGAAAAAAATTAGCAACAGATGGCACTGAAAGCGTCAGAATATGTAAATAGAAATATCTGTCATGCGTACGACTCATTTCAGTTGTTATAAAAACACCGGGTACACAGTTGTTTTCCCTCGTTTTGTGTCTGAGAAGTTCGCCATGATTGTCTCACTGAAGGACCGAGCTCTGCTTGTAAAGCTTTTTTACAAGAACAATGACTGTGCACCATTAGCACTGCAGAAGTTCCGGACACTCAAGGGTATTAAAAAAGGCGTTTTACCGATGACTGCCAGTGGTCTGGAGAAAATGATTGAGAAATTTGAAAAGACAGGTTCTTTTGATGTGCAATTTGGTAGGGGGAAGGGAAAAATTGATTCGACTGTCGTTGTAGAAGTGGCAACAACAGTGCAGGAGGAATCGAGCGATGGTGCTCAACCGTGCAGTGTACGGGGAATTGCCCGAACATTGGATAGGTCTGTAAGAACGGTGCATAAAATTCTATGAAACATCCTTAACTGCTATCCTTACAAAATGAGCCATGTGAAAGAGTTGTTTCCTTCTGACTTGCGAGCAAGAGAGACTTTTGCTTAAAAATTTCTCGCATGAAAGTGGACAATGAATGGCAGTGGAAAATTATGTGGACAGACGCAGCCCATTTCCCTCTGACAGGATATGTCAATGCACAGAATTGCCGAATATGGGCAACAGACAATCCACTCGCAACTCAACCAGTACCACTTCATCCTTCAAATGATGCTTTCGGTTCTGTTACCGTTATAGTCACTGGTCAGCGATATGAATGTCTTTTGCTCAATCACATCATTCCAGATCTTCAAAGAGGGGACGTGCGGATGGGATCATTTTTATGCAAGATGGCGCTCCTCCGCACATTGCAAATCCAGTGAAGCAGCTGCTGAAATCGCATTTTGGAAATGCTAGAATTATCAGTCGTCATTTCCCTACAGCCTGGCCGCCCTGATCACCTGATTTTAATCTGTGTAACTTCTAGCTGTGGGGCTATCTGAAAAATGCTGTGTTTAGTGCTCCGATTGCACACTTAGCTGAACTGAAGGCACGCATTGTGCAACACATTCTGAACGTGACCCCGGAGACACTTCGATCAGTTGTGAAACATGCTGTTTCTTGATTTCATCTTGTTGCACACAACAGTGGAACATATTGAACATTTTTTGCACCAGTCTCGCGAAATTTAAAAACCGATTTGATGGATGCTTTTTAAACGGTTTTTGGCCTCAGGACAATTAAAAACCGATTTTTCCCATCCGATGTGATATGACCTTGCCGTGGTGGATGGGCGTAAGTGACCAACAATATCAAACCTGTGCAGTCATGCACACTGAACAGTACAGTTGGTTTAAAGTGTAATTTACACCTTAGTCGTCGTTTTACGATTCATTTGTCATTTGTAATTGAACCCTTTTAAATTATGATGCTTACAGCACCATCTGTTGCTGAAATTTGGAATTTTTTTTCTTCTTATGCCGTACGTTTTCCTCCTTCTTCAATAATATTCCATTCAAATTTGACGTCGTTCTCATCAGTCGTTCTTTTTTTTAAAGCGTTTTGAAACTTTAACTTTAATTTTAATCAGCCTGTATATATATACAATCAAACATAATTTTTTACTTTGACCTCACACATACCTGCTTTATTCCATGAGTTCATTCATGGAATAAAGAAGGTATGTGTGTGTATTGGTGCGAAATTTTGTAGAGAGTACTATAAGTGTAAATGTTTTATTTTATAATTCTGTTTTTAATTTTTATGCAATTTGCTCAAGTTTCTTTGGATTAGATAGTCAATTTCTTTCTGCTAATGATTTTGTCTCATTAAAAAAATTTAACATTTTATTTTTATGATGACATGTCATTGGTAAGTATTTTATATTTCATTATGTTTTAGTTTTCTTACATTTATGATTAAATATTGGTTTAATTAATATTATTCTTTTCAGTTACGGTTTATAATTGGTGTTACATTATTTTAGAAGTTTAGTTAAATGTAATTTGGTATTTTGTAGTGTAATTGAAGATGTTTATTATGTTTACCTTCTTTCCTTTTTTTTTTTTTTTTTTCTTTCTGTAGTTGAATCTCTGAATTTCCAATTTTTGGTTTGTTACTATCTTTTAACAAGATAATTTACAAAAGTAAAGTGTGATGGTTTGATCAGTAATTAACGGTATAAACACACATTATTCCATTCCAAAGTATGGAACAGTATTAATTACATTATTTTCATTTTTATAAAGTTTGGTTTTTCTGTCACTTTGCTTCGCTTCGAATTGTTTGGTTCTGAAATAAGTTGTTTAAATTTTTAGATTACATGATTATATAAGTAAGTTTTTGCTTAATTTGTATAAATATTAATTTGATCTTGATTATTTATTCAACTATTTAGTTTTTTCTCCTAGTTCCTAAAAAAATTTCTAAATACTTCTAAAATGTTTTATGTTCATAAAATGTAATATTTGCATTTATATATATATATATATATATATATATATATATATATATATATATATATATATATATATATATATATATATATATATATATATATATATATACATACATATACATATATACATACATGCATACATACATACAGGGTGGTTAAATCTAAAGTGACCCTATTTAGATCCTTGTAGAACCCGTTCTGCCAATCAAATTTTGATGAAACTTGATATATACGTTATATGGTTTATGGGGTAAAGATTTCTTCAAAAAGAATAGTTCAAATTTTTATCACCATATGGCTTTTTCCGAAAATTCCTTATGCAAATTAGTCAAACAAAAAAAAAGAGACTTGCAGTCAGAGCCAGAAAATGATTCTGCGTGTCTTTGTCATCATTAATCACGACCGTCAAAGATCGTCATGAAATATCGAGCTTTAATGAGCTCATGTGTCGTCCTCGTCTCTTGACCGAGGTTCAAAGTTACGAGGTCGGTCGCCAATAGCCTTTGTGTTGCTTCTAGTACGACGTTAATAAAGCCAACCAACCATCATTGGACTAACCGCTACAGCAACTTATAATTTATTGAGAGAAGTGTATGGTAATGAATTTGTGTAGTTCGCATGTGTTTTTAAGTGGCTTATGCGTTTTCAAGGTGGCTGAAAAGACGTTGAAGATTATTCACACCCGGGTCTCCCTTCCACATCAAAAACAGATGATAATATCGAAAAAATTGACAATTTGGTTCGATCTGACCGTCAGTAAAGTATTCGCGCGATTGCTGAGACTATAGAAATTGACAAAGAATCCGTACGGCAAATTTTACAAAACAATTTTAACATGCAAAAAGTGTATGCCAAAAACGGTGCCTAAAATTCTCACGTTTGAATAACAAGAAGCTCTCAAAATGTTTACTTACTGACTTCAATGTCACTGAAAATAACCCAATTTTTTTTGGAAAGGATAACAACGTGTGGCGCATGGTGGTTATTTACTTATGATCCTGAAACAAAGTGTCATATCTACACCGATAGTCAATAAAGCTCGAATGAGGAAATCAAAATTCAAAGCAATGAGGATGGGGTTTTTTCCCGATATTCATGGAATTGTGTACTTTTACTAGGTTCCTGAAGATCAAAATATTAATCAACATTACTACCTTCACGTTCTTGCTGAACTCCTTGAAAGAATAAGGGAAAAACGACCCGAATTGTGGAAGGACATGTCGGGTTCTCGACCAAGACAATGCACCAGCTCATTCCGCAGTGTCTGTCAAAAGGTCTTTAGCCAAGTACGGCATCCGAATGTTAGACCATCCACCTTATTCGCCGGATCTTTCTCCATGAGAGTTCTGTTTGTTTCCTAAGATCAAATCTGCATTAAAAGTAACAAGATTTGAGTCCGTTGAAGCTGTGAAAGAGAAAGCGGCACGCATCCCGAAGAAGCTGTCAGAAGAAGGCTTCTGGTACTGTTCCGAACAATTGAAGATTCACATGGAGCTATGGATAGAGGAGGAATGTATATTGTAGGTGATAGCAAGTAAATATATATGAGATCAAAATAAACTGTTTTACAATGTCAGTCTCGTTTTTTATAGCCACAACTCGTATATATATATATATATATAAAATACATTATAATTACTCAAATTTATATATTATAACACAATGTGAAGAATAAAATGAATGATTAAAATTGTATCAAAAATAATTTTCAGAAAAATTTGTACTTTATGTTGTAACGCTACATAATAAGATTTCAAAGAAAAAAATTACTTTTTTAGAATAGCTCTCACGAAAAAGAATTTATTCATTCAATACAAATCGAACATTCACCCCCCCCCTTCCTTTAAAATTAAATTTTTACCCATTCACCACTTTAAGACACGCATTTTACTCTTTCGCTCCAAATCGTAAAAAAAAAATTCTTTTCGGGCTTAGTAGAATAAATGACAATAAAAGAAACAATCCAAGGCATTCTGCTATCACAAAGAATAAATTATTTGAAAAAAAAGTTAAAAAGCAAAAAGAACTTAATAACATACGGTTTTTCCCATTAACTCGAGGTAGTCAGGGTTAATGATTTCTAAGCCACTATTTTAAGTAGTATTATAATTTGAGAGATGATATAAATTCCAAAATCAATGTAAGTTTTCTGCGTTACGTCCACATTTTTCCGACATTATTTTTAATTACCTCGAAAATCATTTACAGAAGAAAAAATCTTTATAAACGTTACAATTTAAATCATAAAAAAATATTGAGAGTACAGCTCGACTCCCTGAACATTTGAAAATAATCTCTCGCCAAAAAAAAAATTGAAATCGGAACATTTCACTTTCCGGGAACAGTGATCTATATCTAACCCAAATATTCAAAACCAAAAAGATAAATAAAATGTATGAAAAGGAAACTCGAAACATTCAGCGGATACCTTTCTAAGACAATCTTTTATTCCTCTTAGAATTTTTATCTCTTGTCTTTTGTTACCAAAGTCACCGTCTGTACTTTATAATCAGGGATTTTATGGGTTCTGCTTTCGTAAAAGATTTCCACTTAATGCCTTCCCTTTTTCTTAGTTCATTTTTAAGTGCGAAGCACCATTTTACATATTTCTTTCTCATGTTTCCAATTTCTTTAATTTGGAGTATAAGATTGTAATTGCAAATTAGAACCCCATGACATATTTGTCCCACAATATATAAAATAGAAAGAGGGGGGAAAGGCATTAATGTCTGCACTGAACAGAAAGTCTTGACGTGTTCTGAAAATAATATAAATATGGATCTCATAAAAATGGAGGCATAGTAAAACCGTGAATTAAACGGACTTGCGAATTAACGGGGTTTGGCTATATTCTTAAAATACCTTCTGCTGTTTTTCAAAAATCCTCACCCCTTTTTTAATGAATAGTATTCAAAAGCAGAAGATACAGGGCGTAGAAATTTCCAAGCTATCAGGATTATTAATAACTAATTCGCCAGATGGAAATCATTATCGTCTTAAAAAATCGCTGAGGGTCACGTCTCTTTAATCAATTTTTTTTCTTTTACAGTGAGTTTCTTCTGCGAGAATTCGCGTCACTACTATTTCCCTTCCTCTCAATACCGGAAATAATTCTCTTTCTTATTAAGTACCCAAAACTCTCAACTCTTCCAGGCGCGGGAGGGGAAAAAAGAACATCTTCCAACTTTTCCATTGTCTTCAATTGGACTTCCCTGTGGGACCGTCAGCCGGATATTCGATTTCGAGAAGGTTAACATTCGATTATGTTCTTCAACCAAATTGAATGAAGGCGAAATTTCAAGTTATGACCATCGTTTCGAACGTTCGAGAATCATCGAAGAAACGCAGTGCCTCGAGAGTGAACATTGGAAAGAATTTTTTGCACGCGAATGGAATTGGGTTTTGAAAAAGAATTAAATGTGAAGATGGCAGCAATGAAAGCATGTTTCGCGAAATGTGATTGAAATATATATACATTGGTCCACCCGTAATTTTCTAAAAATTTCATTTTTAATAGTTTTTAATATGAAGCACTTAAAATAATATTAGATCGAAATTTTATTGGTATAGATTCAAGATTGTTAAGGGAGCAATTAAATTATTACAAAAATTGGTTTCGCGTTTTTTCCTGATCAATCATGTTTTTGCTTGATTTTGTTTCAAAAGAAAAAAAAATGCTTTGAATTCTATTTTTTAGTAAATATATAAGGAAAATTTTTAAACGGTCAGAAATGTTATATTTCATTTTTTTCATGTCATTTTAAATGGCCTCAGAGAGGAAGATGCACTGTTTTGTCTTCTCTGTTCCATCGTTCTTCAAAAGATTACAAGAGATTCTAACGTTAACACTAGAGGAACAATTTTTAATAAATCTGTACGGATTTTTGCATTTGTTGATGACATTGGTATTGTCACTTTCTTTCTTTGGAAGTTGAAACAAGTGAGATGTATCTTGTCATTAACTAAAATAGAACCATATGCATGATATATGTGTACCAGTTTTAATAATCCTTATTTTAAAATAGGAGAATGCAGGTTTTTGAAACTGTTAATAGTTTCAAATATTTAGGCTCTCAAATATTTGACGTTCAAAAACACACCGAACGACATAAAGCCATAGTTCACAGCAGAATCATATCTGCTAACAGATGTTTTAGACTGCAAAAATATTTGAAATCTAATTTCATAGGCAGAAAAACTAAACTACTCATTTACAAAACTTTGATGAGGCCCATCCTCACATTCGCTGTTGAAACACAAGCTATGACTGAAAAGAAAGACTCTGGCTATGTTTGAAAGAGGAATTTTGAGAAACATATTTGGTGGAATTAAATGTGATAATTATTAGAGAAGAACCATCTCGGAGAATTTTACAAACTGTTTAAAGAGCCAGATATTATGAAATGTATAGAAATACAGAAGGTTAAATGGGCAGAACACTTAATAAGATTAGATTGCAATTGAGCCACTAAAAAGATCTTGGCTAAACCCCTCGGTATCCGAAAAAGAGGGAGACCAAAACTTAGGTGGATTGACTGCCTGGGAAAAGACTTTTAAGGCATTGGAAAACCTTAGCCAAGATCAAGACGGTATAGAATGGAATTCTGAGGAAGGTCAAGCCCCATCCGAGGATGTTGCGTCATTGAAGAAGATAAGGTAAATTTAGTATGAATTCGTAGTGAATATTACGCTTCCACCGAATAGCTTTTTATTTCAGTTATGATATTTTGCTCAGGCATTGAGTTCAATGAGTAGAGAACCTTTCAGTAGTATCTTGAAGTAAATAGTAAATTACGTTAAGTTTTTAAAATCCTGAAATTTTAAAGAAACATTGAGGCATGTTTAATATTTCATTTCGTTGTTAAAATCAATGTTTAGTATCGGAAAGAAATTTTAATACAAGCAAAAAGGTTTAAAAGTTCGCGTTATTTTACGAGAAAAACAAACCAAAAAAACCTCTTTGTTATTTGAGTCTGTTTGGAGCATTAAGCCAAAAATTACGTGCGTTAAAGACTTTGAGATGCATTTAAGATTTTCACGACCAGTAAAGCAATTGCATTTTCTTTCTCTGACTATCAATCTCTATTCTACGATACCTCAGAAGTATTTTTACGAATAATTTTGTTCTGCTGTAAATTGTATCTCTCTAAATGTTTACAAACATTAGTTACACGAAAGTTGTTCAAAATATATCTATGTTTGACAACAGATGGTGTTTTAAGGCACATTGGTGTTAACATTAAGTGCTGCCATCTGTTAAATTGCATCAAAACAAATTTATCACTAATCCGTTGATTCAGTTTTTATTTGGAATCCATTAACTGCCGAATCAAAATTTGGTGGCAGCTATGAACAGTTGTTCTCATCACTTTCGATAATACCTGGATTCCTCATGGTACATCGGAAACTGAGCAACAATCCAATCAATAAGTTGCTTCCAATGAAACTTCTTCTAAGAAGTTTTCATCGGTGGGAAAATTGTTATTGGAAAATTGGTACATCCTACTTATGGACCCATTAAAAGAACGATCAAGACATTATACTGCAGTGAGTTGCCCCATTTCTTATTCCTAACATAGGTACTTTTTGAACCACCCAATTACGCATTCTTTTGATGCATTGTTGGAAAAGATAAGAAGGAAGATAAAATTAAGTACCATATTGTTTTGAGTCAGTAGTGATTTTTCCTTGCAACATTACTCTTGTATAGGAAAAGAGACATACAGAAGTTTAAACAACGCTCCCCTCAATTTTGGCACTTCGGCAAATCATGTTTCTCGGAAATGATAAAATCTTGTCGATATCTCGATTAGAGCGAAAGTTATTGACTTTTCCTGCATTTCTCCTTTGATGACGCCTGGATGAAACAAACATCTTTATTCGGAGAGATGCCGAAGCAAAATTGGTTGGGAATTCGCTGAGTGGATATGCCGAGGAATTGTTGGTAGCTTGGCCAAGGGAATTTGCCGGGAAGGAGACTGAATCTGCCAGGGAATCTATCGGGATTGACGAAAGCTGTTGGAGACCGTGCTTGAAGTATTACAAAGTAACACTTCACACAAATTAGTAAGTACGAATTAGTAAGCTGAATGATATTGAAAGTGCTGCTTTGTATCTGAGTTGCTGATTTGTGCAAGTGTTGTCTTTGTTCCTGTTGTTTCACTAATCTCTACAAGTGCTGTGTTTCCGGATTGTGCTATCGATCTGTCTAAATTTTACTACCTGTGTTTCGTTTTGTCCAAAATATTTGTGAATAAAATGTCATTCTCCATTATTCTTATTTTACTCGTTCACTCACACGAGATTGTGATATTTTTGTAGCAATATTATCCAAGAGGCGAGAGGTTTTCGAAAAGTAAAGATACAATTCCTCGTGTTCATTAAAAAATTAATTTGTAAAACGTCCATTATATATTACTTACTGGTACATACTTTATTTTGCTCTACGATTTCCATCATTGTTCAAATATTTGCTAAGTATGGATACAAGCTTTTGTATACCGCAGTCATAGATGTGTGTTTATCGTCTGTTGTGGGAACCCCATTTTAACTTCAATTTTCTTACATCGTCATGGAAATTTTATCCTGAAAAATGTTTCTTTAGGTAAAGGTGTGGAGGTGCCTTTGTGAACGGTACAATGTCACACACGCTGTCCCGCGCCATGCTACCGCACAGGAAGCGTAATGGCCTGGAGGCCTATGATAGCCGATGCTCTCTAATTGTGAAACTGGAACCTTTACGGCCCAGTAGTATGTTGATGACATTCTTCAACCCCATATGGGATCTTACCTAAATTATCTTCCATGGGTACTTTTTCTGCAAAATAATGTTCGTCCGTCCACAGCTCGAGTAGCTCAAGATTTTCTACGTCATGTTCATGGCCGGCCTGCTCCCAGACTTGTCTTCTATAGAATATTTGTGGCATCAGCTGAAAAACCAGATGCCACCGTGTCATTCTGTGTATTATTTGGAGGTAGCTATTCAAGAATTGTGGGTCCATCTGCCTCAGGACAGTGTCCGATGTCTAATTAATTTAATGTCAAACCATGTTGAGGCATGTATTGCAGCAGGGGGCGGTCCGACTCGCTATTGAAGTAGCATTGTATTTGTCTAATTGTACACACTCTATTTCTTTCATTATCATAATTTTGGAATCAAGGTAATCTCTCATCTGTATCATTATGTGTATTGAATTTCATTTCAATCCGAAGCTCCCTTCTTATGTATTAATTTCAATGTTCCTGAATATGTCACAGAGTCAAAATCGTCCTAACAGCGTATTGGGTATGTAGAAAATAGTGAGCCAGGTCAAGTGTTTTTCATGTGCATTTCCTTTTCAATTTATCAAACAATACATTGGTTTATAACAAAAATTAATAAAATCTGTAATAAGTCTTGAGGATAGCACTTTATTTTCCTAAAACCTGCTAGAGTTATGTTTGTAAGACTGTCAGCCTTTCTACGAGATTTCATACTTGAAATATGCGTCTCGTATGAAATTTTAAAAATATGACGTTTTAGAAAATAGACGTTCAGTAACTTTTTTTTTTATTTCTTTTTCTTTAGATTCTATAATAAACTCATAAAAAGTGTAACTTACTTTTTCGCCATTAATAAGCATTTGTTCACAAATGAAAGCATTTTGTACGCCCCCCCCCCCAAGAAAATAGAATTCTTCGCTTTAAAAAAAAGAGAACCCTCACAATACATTTGACGCTATATAATTAAAACACAAACACACTATTCAAACTAAATGAATACTTTCAAACTTTTGCGCCGCGAAAAAATATTAATTTTCCAAGGTGTAGTTAAATCATAGATAATGGTGACATTCTTACAGTCGCATTGTTTTCCTTCAGTAGTAAATTTATAAAACTGTTTTCCTTCCAACCGAATTAAATTAAGCGTGAATTAGTGTTCTCGCAATCTTAATTCTTTGAAAAATAATCAAATTTTCTAGTACGCATGAACCTGGCAATGTTCATCCACCGAGAATTACGAATAATTATATATTTGAAGCGTGGTGATAATTTAAATTGAAAATGTTGCTATAATAGGGCCTTTGGAGACACATAGCCGTTGTCATGGTTACAATATACCACGGCCGATTGACTCGATATTTTTCTATCTTGAGTGTACAGTAGTGTCTGTTATAACGATAACTCGAAACAGTTGAAACGGGTTTCACTGTGTATTCGAATGTAGGTTAGAAGTCTAAACAGTTTGGGAATAAAGTTTAAAATAATTTTAATAAATTTAGTTACCTAGGTAGATTTAATAAGAAATAACGTCTTAAGATTTAGAAGTATTTTTAATTTCAATATATTTCGATAATAATCTGAATTAAAGTAATATAATATTAGTAATTCAATATTGATATGAAAGAGATTAAAAAAATTATTATTGAAATATCGAATGTACGAAGGGAAACCGTAAGGTTTTAATTTTTACCAAGAAATAATCGAGATAGAAACTTAATTTTTACTTGTAATTAAGGCTCCCATATACCGGCCATTTTCAATTCATGAAGGTAGTGTTAATCTCTTCCATCCTTAAGAGTCCCGTCTACCCGCCATTTTGATTTCGGGGACATAATGTTAATCCTATGGAATTTTGACTTTAATTCTCATATCTTTATTATTTGATCTATTTTAATGCATTAAAGTGCACTTGAAAGAGCAAAAAATATTCAATGCTTCTGTGGAATTACTTTTTCCCTCTGATTTTTAAAAATATTTTTACCTCTATTTTAATGCTTCACTTGTGAATTTTCCGGTCTTTAAAAAATATTTTTAAAACTCGGAAGAAAAAAGTAATTCCACAGAAGCATTCATTATTTTTTGCTCTTTCAGATGCACTTTATTGCATTCAATTCGATCTAATAGTAAAGATGTGAGAATTAAAGTCGAAAGTCCATAGGATTAACATTATGTCCACGAAATCAAAATAACAGGTAGACGGGAGCCTTAATGGGTTCTTATGTTTATAATGTTGTAAATGACAGTTATTCATGTTGATTTGTTGGGTTACATGAAATCATAGATTGAAGTAGCATGCTGTATCGCGTAAAGTTTTGATTATTACTAAGAAATCACACCCACCCACCGAGATACCTGAATAAAATTTATTCTGCATATTAATAGATTTTTACGTACGTTATGTTGCAAATGACAATGATTGATATTGATTCGTTTGGTTTCCAAAGTCCTAGATTGAAGAGACCCTCAATATCGGCGACAACATGGAATATGTAATACTTGAATACCAAGGGAAAATGTAGAAGTTAATTTTACTAGTGTTCTACATAATTTTCATTTTACTAGTGTTCTACATAATTTTCATTTTACTAGTGTTCTACATAATTTTCATTTTACTAGTGTTCTACGTCCATGAAATCAAAATGGCTGGTAGACGGGAGCCTAGCTAAATATCAAATAAATTCATCTTACGTTATTTCGTAAAATGGTCTTCTTGTCCACTTTCCAAGTTCCTCTTCTTCGGACGCGAAAAACGTAATTTTAGTCTCCTACAGTTTACTATTGTTTTTCTCATTACAATTTGAGTTGCAATTTGCAATTGAGTTTTTCAGTCTTTAAAAAATAATTAATTTAAAAATTAATTTTTGCTCTTTCATTTACACTTTATTGCATTCAAATAGATCAAATAGAAAAGATGTGAGAATTAAAGTCGAAATTCCATAGGATTAACAATACGTCCTCGAAATCAAAATGGCGGGAAGACGGGAGCCTTAATACTCCACTTCCATCCTTAGATCTGTACTATTTTATCTATTTGAATGCCCCAAAGAGCATCCGAAAGAAGGAAAAACATTGAAGATTTTGTAGAACAACATTTTCTCGCCAATTTTTAAAAATTTTTTAGAATATTTCTTAAAAACCGGTAAACCTACATACCAATAATTAAAATGGGTGTAAAACTTTTTAAGAAATGGGAGAGAAAATCTAATTTTGCTGATACCTTCATTATTTTTTGCTCTTTCGGGTGACCTTTTTTGCATTCAAATAGATAAAATAGTATAGATTTATGGACGGTAGTAAAAATTCCATAGGATCAACATTACTTTCACAAAATCAAAATGGCACACAGACTTGAGCCTCAAAACTTCACTTCTCAGTTACTTTCCAGAGTTGTATATTTTCTCCTAACTTTGACAAAACTTGACTTTTCGAAGCTGGTACCTGTAGAACTCGGCAGAATGAACTCACCATATTGCGGGTGACTTGAATCTACGACTTTTCCTGAAATAAACTGGTACTCCCAAGATTTTACCGTATTTGATAATAACATTTGATTGCGAGACATTTGCATTTTTTGATTAATTGAAAGTGAATTGTTTGAAGATTATTTTAATTTACTTCCCGTTTCTTAAAATTATGAGGCATGAAAAGATTTATTCCATAGTTGAGTTTTACTAACGTATTTTCAATTCAGTATTAAGTTAATAATTTTATTTATTTTGTGATTTCTCGGAAAGGCAAAAAAGATTATGACAGAAGGCTGAAATAAGAGCTAATGGTATAATTAAGAGGGAGAATCGTAAAAGCGTTATTATTTCTAAGAAATAACCGAGATTTCTGGGTAAAATTTCTTCCGCATCTTAATGGATACCTATGCACACGATTTTGTAAATGATAGCAATTTCTGTTGCCTTGTTTGGTGTAGGGAAATCATAGACTGAAGTAACCTACAATGTGAAGAAAATATAGTTCTTCAATAACGAAAAGTCAAGCACGTTAAAAGAAATGCATAACTTTGGAGGATGACAACGTAGAGAAGTCTTAGTAAAAAAATTTATTAACTTTCCAATTCTATCATTGAAATTGAAGCTTTACGATACATTATGGTTCTGCTGATTATTTCAATCTACGGCTGCCTGAAACTAAACGAATCAGCACGAATAGCCGTTATTACAACATTATGTACATAATTATTCTTTGACATAATTATCCATCCGAGATATTGGGATAAGTTTTATCCCAATATATCGGTTATTTCCTGGTTGTTATGAAAAATTTACGATAGCTTTACTTTTATTGACTTATAAAGACAATTTTATCGATTGAATGATGTACATTATTGGATTATTAAAACGTACTGCTTGGAAAAGGTTTATCAGGGAAATCATCATTAATGTGTAAATCTAATATGCGTATCTTGTTCACCTAGTTTATTAATAGTTTTAAGGTATCCGTACACTTTCGGAATTTTTTTTTTTTTAAATGCATTGATATTTGCTATCAAGATATTTTTTAATGCTAAAATATAACCTAAAACTATTAAAAAAAAAAAAAAAAAACATTTAATAATCTGCTTTAAATTAAAAAAAAAATTGGAGTGGAAAACATGGTGAAAATCGTACATAAATTGATCATCAGAATAACGCTCATAACTCAAAAGTAAACAAAAATATCATTATTCTGTAAATTTTATCTTATTCATCATAACATATTTTGGGGCATGATGAAAATAATATTACTATTTTCTCTTTCATAATGAAAATAATATTATTTCAATTTTTATTGCGTTTCGAGTCAAATAACAACGAAAAATAAAAAATAAAAAAAATTATAATAATACTTGATTTACACCTTTTTTTACTAAAAATATATCAATTTTGCAACAATGAAAATAGTAGGGGTTCTTAAAAACTATAAAAGGAAGATACTTGCAAAACTTGAATTAATTTGGTTCATAACTTTTTCAGATTTCTAAACTGTCGTATGTAAATATGTGGAGAAAACTCATTTTGAGAAAAATCAAAAATAAACTTACAAATGCAATTAAGAATTAGTTACCGAGTACAATTCAAATCCCTGTAACTTAAGTTCTAAATAAGGTATAAGCAAAACTCAAACACTATTAGAAAGAAAAAAGTTTAAATTTTAAACTGACATTAAAATTAGAAAATCGAAACTTTTGATAAAAAATGACGTTTTAAAGGTGTACGGATACTTTAAGTAAGCATCGGTAAAGACCTAAATTTGCAGCGACGCTCTTCTACTACAACGTTAGAAGTTAAAAAAGGCCTTACTCAACCATCCCGATGAGATATCTTTTCGGCCTGATTGGTAATCCCGTCAACTTCGGACCCCTTGGTCCAGGGTTCGAATCTGCGCTGCCGCTTCGCGACCGCCACAAATTATGAGGTTCCTATTAATTTTAAGATTCCGTTATCTAAGTTTCGTTTCCCAAAACTTTTCAGTCCTTCCACTCCCCAGCTGTGGTTCGGTTTCTGCCCGCATACCTCCAACCAAGATTCCTCCAATCCCCCTCTATCTTGATCATAATATGTTTCATCCATTACAGACTCCGATGAGTATAAATTACGCACAGAATAAAATTTCACGATGCAAATGCCCCACTAGAATATTTTATTACTAGGTATTAAATTCAGAACTGCAATTTTAGTTTTTTTTTTTTCTTATTTATGGATTTTTTTCAACTTGAGAATTGAATACATACCTAATTTATTTCCTGTTTGAAAATATTCAGGTATGCTTAGTGTTGTAGATTTTTTATGTTGTAAAACCTTTAAGGAACAAATATAATTTTATTTATTTTTAACATATGTTGACATGTTGTCGTTTTGAGAAAAGGGCGTTAACAAAAACGAGTGGGCATAAAATAAAGGATACATGATGTTAGGTTCAAAAGATTGACCTTAGAATACGTTATGATTTTAAAGACTGCATTTAGTTTTGCATTGCTAAGATATACTTATTTTGATATTTTGTCATCTGCTTTTATTCTGATATCCGAACGGAATATTATTATCTACTTCATTAATTTTGCTCTTATTTGAATATTTAATTCAATAATTGACTTTTATGACAGAATGGTCAGTTCGAATTCCTTTTGTTGTTAACATTGACCACACTTTTGTTCTTTGGAATGTTTTGCTCTCAAAAAAATGATAAGAAATTTGTAGAAGGTATTTTTTTTATATAGTCAGTGATTCTGTGGCACCTAAGACTCGGAAGTACGCTCACTTTAAGCTAATTGATATTCATTTTGAATAATTTTGCTTTTCCGACAACTTAATGGGGGGGGGGGAAAACATATGTTAAATGTAATTAGCAAAGCCAATTTCATTTTTTTTTTCTCTTTTTATACCAAAAAGAATTTATGTTACGCTATAATCATGTCATCACTAATGTTTCCTTAATGATGGATCTCATAGTACAGCGGCAAAGTGGCAAGAATAACACTAACTCGTCTACCATATCCTACCAAGCGAAGACCTTGAGTTCTGCATGTTTTTATATGAAGCTTTTGTATTATTTGAATTAATAGTTATAGATGAGTCAAGATAATCAGTTTGAAATTGTATCTCTACAAAACGCTGCGATTCCAGACCCTTTTAAGTACGCGGACTCCGAACTAGCTCGGTTCCTTTCCGAGTACTCCCTTCCCCCTATACAATCAATTTTACCCATCCATTTCAGATCACGAAAATTTGACAAAAAATTAATAAAGCTGAATTAAATTAAATTTTCTATTTTTCATTACATAGTTTTTATCATTATTTTATCATTTTTGGCGTAAACTAATAAATAAACAAAAATACTAGAAAAACGACTAGTGTTTATTAAACCACAAAATTTTGAAAAAATTAGGCTCGAGGTTACTAACGTGATTTAGGATAAATTCTAATTAGATTTAGGATAAATTCTAAATTAGATTTAGGATAAATTCTATCATAAATCCGTAGCTGTGTTTCATTTTCTTTTATATTTATTTTTCATGTAAATACACGAGTAAAAAGCCCGTTCTACAAGCTCCGTACTAGCAAATGGCAACACGCATACATTAAACCTTTTTTAACTCCCAGAAAATTCATTACAATCTTCTCCGTGCCGTGTCAAAAACCTTAGTTTCATCATTCCGCAATGGATTGATTGATTGTTTATTACATCCCACTTAAATGTAACACGAGGTCTATTGGAGACGGACCTGTTCATTTTGAGCCATAGTCAAGTGACGAGGACCTGGTCCCAAATTACCACAACACACCAACGAGAGGAATTTATTCTGATAGATTCAACGTGCATCTGCCCTTCTTCACGGCGGGAACTTAGGGGCATCAGGACTCGAACACACGACTCGACGAAGACAATGACTCGCGACTATGACCACTAGGCTACCGCAGCCAGGGATTTTGGTGGAGTTTGGTGGTGAATTAATTTTACGGAACACCTCCGAATAAGGGACACCTGTATTTAAGGTACAATTCTTTTAGTCACGATCCCTTTGAATAGTATATGTATTTACCTGTTGCTAAAGTATACCTTCACTTAAGAGCCAAAAGGTCTGGTTTCGGCGAGTATCCGTTATTGGGCGGTGCTACTGTATTAAGAACACATATCTTTTATTCACTTTCTTGAAAGATCCTTGCTAGCATTTTGGTTGTCCTACACGTTTTATTAAAATTTCTATTATAATTTTATGCAACTTTACTCTTATTAAAAAAAAATTTCTTCACCATTTCTCCGCACATTTTAGAAATTGCGAGAACTCATTTTCAGCTTTAAAAATCTCTACTCTAGTTATAACTATAGTAAAACCTTTCAATAAGAGGTGTCCACCAGACATTTTGTCTCTTAAATACAGGTGTCTCTTTTTGGAGGCAAATACATATATTAATCAAAGGGACCAAGATAATTGTCCCTTAAATAATGGTGTCTCTTACAAGAGAGTGTATATGGTCTGAACAATCTTCTATCAAAAGTACGCACTGTCTCCAACAGCCTTAGTGTAGTGCTTTCCAGTGGCACGTTAGTAAACAATCTATTTATGCTATTCTGTAATTTATATACCGAATTTATAATATAGTATAGTATTTATACACATATATATGATAATACAGTATATAATAAGATCTAAAAATGTGTATCAATCTAATATATAAATTTGAAAGTATGTTTGTCCTCTGTATACAAATTTACGTCGTTGTTGGTATCACTCCACATTTTTTTTTTTTACGCTCTTTCGCTGAAGTGTGGTATAACCCGTAAGCATATTCCTGTTTTTTTTTTCTCCTTCAAATTTTAATTCGGTGATATTTTTCGAAAGAAAATTTTTTCACCGTTTTTTCTTTTTTTCTGACGGTTGCAAACATTTTTTTTTTTTTTTTTTTAAAAAATTTTACCGCACCAAAGTAACGCATTTTAAAGAGTTTTTTTTTTTTTTTTTTTTTTAATTTGATTTTTTTTAAATTCGGTTCAGATTGATTTTTTAAAATCGCTTTAAAAAAACGGAGCCACTGCAGTTTTTGTTTCAGACCGAATCAAACCGAAAACTGAATGTTTAATGGTTGGTTTGTTGCTTCTTTACGCAAATCCACAAACATCCTTGATCAAACCCATCCCAAAAAATGATGGGAGATGTTTTAATGGTTTTAAAAAAGATGAAACTGGGGGGGATCAATCAGTGGATTTGATGTAAGTTCTTAGCTACACCTTCAGTAAAAGATTTTCTTGACTTTTTTTTCCCCTCCTTTAATTCATCGTTAATTTTTTTAATGGGAAAGAATAATTCGATGTTTCAAAGGTAAAACATGTTCTTTTTAATATTTGAAGTTGGTTATATATATAAGAGAGATATATAAAACCTACTCATCAACATAATGCTATAAATAATATATATATACAAGCATCCCACAACTCGACGACTGTACCTATATTATACATATTAGTTTTACATAATAAAACACTTAGAAAGTATTAAGTTGCTAATTATTCAGGAAGTATTAATTTTAGAAATCTGTTTGAAATATGTAAAAATATCCCTTTTTTTTGTTTTTAAATAATGCTTAAAGAAAGGAGTGATACTTAAATTCAATGAATTTAATAAATTTTCCTCAACAACTTTCCTCAAATTAACAATTTCAGTACAGTTTTGGTTAAGTACAAATATTTCGAAGATATATACGGATGAGAAGTTTCGGTTAGTTTGGTTAACACATCCACAATGAAAAAATAAAACCAATAAAACTGGAAAGCAGCCTTTTCGAGAATTTTCAAAACATTACTTGTAACAATTTATTTTTAAAATGAAATACTGTTTCAGATGCAGGAACAGGTGAAAAGAAATATTGGTACTCGTAGTGCCATCTAGTGTTTAAGAATTAAAAACAAAGCTAATTAAAATACTACTCGATGATTTAAACGAACCATTTTGAAGATAAAACATTCAGATATTTCTAACTGAGGCTTGGAAATACTGATTTAAAAAAAAAAATCACAATTATCTATTTCAATTGGTTTCTTATTTAATAAAAACCTGTTTAGTATGATTCGTTTGTAACTGATTTACATGCACTAACACACACACACACATATACATTCTTAATTTATATTTTTATTGAATATTTTCTAAGCAATTTTAGTTAAGAATTATAGTATGTAATCTTATAATATGACATGTAACGTATTTTTCTGCTTTTACGTAATAAATTCTATTTTCACCCGTTGTTGTACACGTAACAGTCCGTTATTATATGCTCAATACTATTGAGTCTATTTTGGATACAAGTTTATTTTAATTCGTAATTGGAATACTACTTATTAAATATTGTTATGAGGGCAAAGTATTATTTACATTATATTTAAATTAGTATACTTTATAATTGCAATTCATGTGATATAATATGTAAGTTACAATGATATTCATTATTTATGTTAACGTGTTGTACACAATTGTCGTATTAATGTATTTCATCTTCTTAGTGCTTATTTATTATCTGTAGTTTGATGTTAAAATGAACGGAACTCCTTCATATTAGAAACCAAAATAGCTTACCTAATAGTAACATGCTAGGAATATTTCGCTTGATTATACTATTTGAAATTAGTTGCAAAATTCTAGTTAAAATGATGACCCAAATGAATTTGTAATTACTTTCTATATTTGTATTATTTTACCTTTTAAAATAATTTGAAAAGTTGTATAGAATAATTTGCACAAGAGGACATAGTTTAATGATATTAAATTAAAAAAATATAAATGAAATAGAAAGGGAAATAAATTTAAACCATTCTTTAAGGGAATAAGTAATTAAGGGAAATAAATTCTATCAATTTTAATTTATTTTATTTGGTAATTTGTCCAGCAGATAGCAGCACAATAAAATGTTAAATGAAAGTTCATCGTTAGATGAAGTTTTTATGATTCTTTTAAATTACCGTGCTGCCATCTTTTAAAAGTAGTATTAAATAACAAATACGTTTCAATTCATCACCAACACATAATATCAATTGGATCTGAAGAAATGTAAAACTTTTCAGATTTATAACTTTATTTTTCTTCAAAAAGTTATTCTGCGACTTTTTTTCAAAAAATCATTTGTGAATAGTAAACTGGTCAGAATTTATTTTTGCTTAAAAAATATATTAATTTACTTTGGGTTTTGTAAAATTAAATATTTTCGACATTTTCTACCAAAAATAATCATTAAAAATTAACAAATTGGCTGTTAGTTATTCATTCCTGGTACATATAGGTACTTAAATAATAACTATTTTAATTCTTGTTAGCATTACTGTAATTTCTTGATCAAAATTTTGCTTATAAATAAAAAAGAGAAATGAATTTGTTTGCAGAGCTTTCAAAAATAGAATACTTTGCGCATGAATTTTTTTATACTTAAAATAGATATGGTTTATATTATCAGTTCTCTCGAATATATATACTTTAAAAAAATAATAAAGGTTTTATAAAATTTAATAGTCAAAAGAGAATTAAATAACTGTTGTTTTGTAAGTCTTGATGGAAACTTTCGAAAATTCAAAGATGTACAAACGTGAACATATTTATTCTTCAATTTTGTTCTTACATTTTATAAAATACATGCTAGTTAATTATTAGAATGATTGGTATACATAACAGGTCAATTGAAAAGTCCCCGGCCTGACACATAGATGACGCTACTAGAATTAAATCCATATGTTTTTTAGTTAGCCCTAACCCTCAAAAGATGCGTGTATAAATTTGACAGCTGTCGGATTATTAGTTTGTGAATTATAGCACTTTGAGTGAAGCAACTATTGTTATTGTGAAAAAAATGGATAAAAAGGAATTTCGCGTGTTGATAAAATATTGCTTTTTGAAGGGAAAAAATACAGTTGAAATAAAACCTTGGATTGATGCCGAGTTTCCGGACACTACCCCAGGAAAATCAACCATCAACGATTGGTATGCTAAGTTTAGACATGGTGAAATGAGCACCGAAGACGGTGAACGCAGTGGACGCCCAAAAGAGGTTGTTACCGACGAAAACATTGAAAAAATCCCCAAAATGATTTTGAATGACCGTAAATTGAAATTGAATGAAATAGCAGATCTGGTCTTATTCTCGTTTAATAGTTAAAATAACGTTCAGTAGCTAAGCCTATTTAAACTTGCTTCCGGCATTTGTTTGTATACTTCCGATATAAGCTTTAAATTATTTTTCTTTCAAAGATACATTTTCAATTGCTAATAGCTATTGAGTTATTTTCACCGTTTTGTTTTTATTAAGCTTATTTTTATATTTCCAGATTATTTAATTTATAAATGTGTTATGGTACTTGTCCATTTCGCAGGCGCAATCTCGCCAAACAGACTTCATTGGCGGCCAAACACACAGTATACACATATTCCGTTCGGCGTCGATTGTATCATTTTGGCGACTTTATCGTTTGGGCGGGCGAAAGGAAAAGTACCTTAAATTTTAAGGAGATCATTAAAACACTTTTTTTTTAAATACTGGAAAATGACAGTTAAATTAGCATGTTTTTTTATAATTATAAAATGTCTGCATGTAATCAAATAAAATTGCTACCAGTATTTCAGCTCTTTGATAGAAAGATGATTGGTTGGAATGCAGTTTAACGCTAACCACTTGGCGACAGGAATTGTTTGGCATTCTTTTGCCTATTATTTGGCTACCATTTCCTCTCACTGGGTGGCTTTAGCCGTGGCAACCCTTTTCAGAACCAGGCTGCAGGCTCCACCATAAAAACCGCCAAATTTGCAAATCATAAGTAATGGTTGCATGCTTCCATTTTCACGAATGATTTAAATGATTTGTTGATTGACCTTTAAAAGTTGCATCAACCCAAAATTTCGATTGCATTTTATTTAGGTAATATATAAAACAACGTTTTGTGATAATTTCTCATTAAAATTAAAAGTTGTATATTTAGAAGTCAAATGTAAATTTACTTAATCTTATGAACCATAATACATTTCATAAACACTTACCAAAACAAATGAATAATAGACTTGTTTTACATGGTAGAATATCACTTGGTCAGATTATCATGTGATCATTGACACGTCATTGAATCTATTAATAACAACAGAGTCATCATTAAGTTGAATTTAAAACACTACGGCATAAAAGCTTTATCCAAAATCTTCAAACTAACTGAAATTCTGCATCATATTCACTATGAGGAAGAAGTTCAGGGGATATTCAGATGTGTGTTTTCTAAACGTCAACTTTCCTTTTGAAAATATTCAAGATCTCTACTTCGGTTACCAAATATGTACTTAGCGCTATCATCTTCAACTCTTTTATAAGCTTTGTAAGCGGCTCTTTCAGGTTTTTTTGAGGTTCCCAAGGAAAAGCTATTAGTCATCTTTACAACTAGAGTCCGCCGAGGTTCAAAAAAAATATTACGTTATCCTTTTGTAAAGGAATAACTCTATTACGCTAATGTATTACCTGAACGTAATTGAATAAGGCAAAATGTGTCTCAAAAATCATAACATTATAAAATAATTCTGGATTCTGAAACGATAAGATATCCATGCCATTTTAAAAAAATCAAAACTTTTATTTCATTGAATCGAAACTAAAAATTGCCAAAATACAGAAAACAAAACTTTTTTTTTTTAATATTTGCATTAGATTACAGTTAATACGCACAAGTATAGATGTTCAGGATTCAAAAAAAACTGAAGGCATGATTTAGTCTTAATTCAATTGCTATGTTATATTTCTTTATCTATTTTTTTTGAAGCTTGGACTGCATTAGGTTTGCTTTACGACAGCGTCTTGAGTGACGAGTACGATATCTGATCGCATGCACATCCCCTTTTCAAGACTCCTCATACCCTCATGTGAGATTGAGCCTCACAATTCAACGCGTGTCATCCCACTCCCACCCAAGCTGTCTTCAATAGGATCAGGATTCGAACCCATGATTCAACGGAACGAAGGCCAATCGTGAGAATGCAACAATGATCAAGCGGCTATCACGACTGAGACTTAGAGATAACTACACACATAATTAGTATAATTAGATGATTATATTTAAGAATATTTTGGAGTTGTATAATTTAATGCGCTATTATGCAATACATTTTGTTTGATTATGTTCCTTTTATTCATATTAAATGACAATTGAAAATAAAAGTTTATTTTTGTGTTTATTTGTAACATTTTTTCAACAGCTTAAAGCTTCGTTTGTATAAAATCTTTAACTACTACGTAAGGTAATTACGTATATTTAAATAAACTACCCTCATTATAATTGAATAATATTATTTAAGTAGCTATAAATGGTCAAACTGGCTTGAATGAACGCAAACGTTGGAAAGTAAGTTCGGATTTATCTTAACCTAACTGTAATATAGATGGGGAGTATAAAGTGGAATCATTCAAGAATTAGCTTCATTGGAATTACAGTAATTATGCATCATGAATAGCAAGAACATGTGACTATCTTTTTGTGTTCATATTTGTTTGATTTTAGTCATTGATGCTTTGTAATGAAATGTGTGTAAGTGCTTTCTAAGCACAATGTTGAAAAAAAACAACATATAAAATATATATTTCGCTTTACGTTTATTTTATATGTAAATCTACTACACCATTCTTAGATTTTTGACTAATTTAAATGAGATTATAATTTGGATTTTTCTTGCCTCCGCAAAATGATAAATACTTCCCTATTCCTATATGTCCTTTATTATGGTGTTTCAGTTATTGGGCTCCTCAATTATAAAACATTTCAATAGAAACATTATATAAATAAAAATATAAATTATTAATACAATAACGTTTATTAGTGCTTGTTAGAATTTGATTGACTGATTATTATTATCTACGTCACTCTGTGAAGCAAACACGTGGGCTATTAGGCCGGACTTCGGCTCACTTGAACTCTATGTCAAGTGACGAAACTGACTCTAGTGGATCTCCCTCCAAGAATTTCAATATGTCATTAAGAGGACCTTCGGCCTGGCAGATTTAATGGGCATCAGTCCGCTACACAGCGGGATCGAAAGTACTCAAGGCTCGAAACTACATTCGATGAAAATAGCTTTGGCTGCTAGTCCAGTAGCGACCATGATCATTAAGCTACCGCAGCCCCCATGTTCAACTGAAACGATCCAAAAGGTTAGTTGAAGGAAACACGTAGAGACTTCTTGTTACTTTAAAACAGAACTTTAATATTCCTTTATTTACCATTCCCCCTTCTTAGTTAGCAGCTGAGTTTCTAAAATAATAACATCATCAGTGATTCACATCGACTATATTCATGAAAAAAAATTACGATATTTTCTAAATAAGTCAATTGGGATATATCAAAATGTTGAATTGAAGTGGCTTATTAATGGGATATCATTATTCAAAATTTTATGCCAGTGAAACAGAGAACTCTATATTGTTTTATTGTGATCTATAACCAGCCTGGTTTTTTGAATATTATCTATGGTCGGCATTTTCTTAAATATTTAATTCAGCACCGTAGATAATAGGTGTAAAACCGCTTGAGATAAACGTAAATTATTTTTAAGGACAAGTTGGTAAGGGTTCTTTCAAGAATTTGAGTTGGTTCCTTTATGTTTGCCTACAAAGACGATGTATCAACTTTTTTTTTTACAAATATTTCGGTAAGATTGTCCTTTATTCACCCCAGAATAGATCAAAATGGGTTATTCGATGTTGTAATTTATATAGGACTAACGGTTATCGTCCCAATGGAGGAGAAATACTGAACATTTTTAAACTTCAGTAAGTTACAAGGAACTTTTAATAGTAGTAGAAGAATAAATTAGATAAATATTTTTTTCGAGCGAAGAACATAACCACAAGCTTTCTCTTATTCCAAAGACTAACTCACTATTATTCATCTCATACTATGAACGAAATTCTAAAATATGAGAACATTTTAAAATATGTCCTTTACAGAAAGGGGTAGAATAAAATTAGTTATCCAGATCCGTGAAGAACAGGGCAGATCTTATCGTTAGAAAACTTATTAAAGCCCAAAAAAGTTAATATGTGGAAGGAATCTCTTCTCAACGAATTCTTAATAAGATATCTCTGCAAGATTTAGCCTCTGATTAAAGAAACAAACAACTTAAACATAAGTCTCATTTTCCAAAAAATGACTCAAAATATATAATAATC
>BMAW01109585.1:0-53954 GCA_019974015.1 Nephila pilipes | reverse complement strand
AGGAATAATCTATTACGCTAAGTATTACCTGGAACTGTAATTGAATAAGGCAAAATGCTCTCAAAAATCATAACATTAAAATAATTCTGGATTCTGAAACGATATAGATATCCATCATTTTAAAAAATAAAACTTTTATTTCGATCTGAACAAAACTAAAAAATTGCCAAAATACAGAAACAAAACTTTTTTTTTTAATATTTGCATTAGATTACAGTTAATACGCACAAGTATAGATGTCATGGATTAATAATAAAAAAAATCTGAAGGCATGATGATATCTTAATTCAATTGTATGTTAATATTTCTTTATTTATTTTTGAAGCTTGGGATTGGCATCCTTTGGGTTTGCTTTACGACAGCTCTTGAGTGACGAGTACGATATCTGACCATGCCATCCCTTTCCAAACTTCCTCATACCTCCATGTGAGGATTGGAGCCTCGACAAATTCAACGCGTGTCATCCCACTCTACCCAGCTGTCTTCAATAGGATCAGGATTCGAACCCATGATTCAACGGAACGAAGGCCAATCGTGAGAATGCAACAATGATCAAGGGCATCTGACTTGAGATTTAGAGATAACTACACACATAATTAGTATAATTAGATGATTATATTTACGAATATTTTGGAGTTGTATAATTTAATGCGCTATTATGCAATACATTTTGTTTGATTATGTTCCTTTTATTCATATTAAATGACAATTGAAAAAATATGGAGTATTTCAACAGCTTTTATTCGTTTAGATAATGGTTTTAACGTACTAACTAACGGCAAATTGAACTATTTAATTAAAACACCTCACAATTTATTAGAAATAGTTAATATCAATTTCTCTATTATCGAGCAAACGCGGCTTCCAGTGCTCAACATTGAGTAATTAGATTGTTTTGACTGTAACCGTAAGTAATGAATTCATGGCGGTAATTAAGTGACAATCGGAGAGTTACTTTTTAAAGTATGGGAATTATATTCAAATGAGATAATTAATGCACACGTGAAATAATGCAAGAACATGTGACTATCTTTTGTGTTCATATTTGTTTTGATTTTAGTCCTTGATGCTTTGTAATGAAAGTGTAGTATAGGGTTTCTAAGCACTATAATGTTGAAAAAAAAAACATATAAAATATATATTTCGCTTGCGTTTATTTTATATGTAAATTCTACACACCTTTCTTAGCTATTTTTGGACAATTTAAGATTAATTTGATTTTTCTTGCCTCTGCAAACTGACAAATAATTCTCCTTATTCCTATATGTCCCTTTTTATTATGGCTTGTTTCAGATTTAAATATGGCTCCAATCAATTATAAAACATTTCATCAGAAACAATTAATAAATAAAAATAGTAAATTATTAATCACTAATCGTTTATTAGTGCTTGTTAGAATTTGATTGACTGATTATTTTTATACGTCACTCTGTGAAGCAAACACGTGGCTATTAGGCCGGACTTCGCATTTGAACTCATGTCAATGACGAAACGACTCGAGTTGATCTCCTCCAAAATTTCACTATGTCATTAAGAAGGACCTTCGAGCCTGCAGATTTAATGGGCATCAGTCCGCTACACAGCGGGTCGAAAGTAATCAAGGCCTCGAAACTACCTATTCGATGAAAATAGCTTTGGCTGCTGTCCAAGTACGGACCATGATCATTGAAGCTACCGCAGCCCCCATGTTCTCAACTGAAGAGTCTCAAGGTTAGTTGGAAGGGAAACACGTAGTTCTTGTTATTTAAAACAGTAACTTTAATATTCCTTTATTTACCATCTCCCCACTTCCCTTACCGTTAGCAGCTGAGTTCTAAAATAATCATCATCAGTGATTCCATCGACACTATATTCATGAAAAAAATTCGATATTTTCTAAATAAGTCAATTTGGGATATATCAAAATGCTTTGAATTGAAGTGGCTTATTAATGGATTAATAATCCAAAATTTTATGCTCAAGGTGTAAACACGAGAACTTATATTGTTTTATTGTGATCTATAAACAGCCTGGTTTTTTGAATATTATCTATGGTCGGCATTTTCTTAAATATTTAATTCAGCACCGTAAGGATAATAGGTGTAGAAACCGCTTGAGTAAACGTAAATTACTTTATTTAGGACAAGTTGGTTAAGGGTTCTTTACAAGAATTTGAGTTGGTTCCTTTATGTTTGCCTACAAGACCGAGTATCAACTTTTTTTTACAAATATTTCGGTAAGATTGTCCTTATTCGCCACCCCAGAATAGACTCAAAATGGGTTATTCGTAGTTTGTAATTTTATATGGACTAACGGTTATCGTCCCTGAGGCGAGAAATACTGAACATTTTTAAACTTCAGTAAGTTACAAGGAACTTTTAATGAGTAGAACAAAGAAGAATAAATTAGATAAATATATTTTTTCGAGCGGAAGCATAACCAAAGCTTTCTCTTATTCCAAAGACTAACTCACTATTATTCATATCTCATACTATGAACGAAATTCTAAAATATGAGAACATTTTAAATATGTCCTTTACAGAAAGGGTAGAATAAAATTAGTTATCTCAGATCCGTAAGAACAGGGCAGATCTTATCGTTAGAAAACTTATTAAAAAGCCCCAAAAGTTAATATGTGGAAGGAATCTCTTCTCAACAGAATTCTTAATAAAGTATCTCTGCAAGATTTAGCCTCTGAATTATAAGAAACAAACAACTTAAACATAGAGATCCATCTTTTCAAACAAATATGATTTCAAAATATACAATAGGGTGATAACATTCCAGTAGGAGGTCATTCAACTCACATGTTAAAATAAACGGAGACATTGTGTTCCTTATCGGGAATCCGTCCAAGAGAGGTAAGAAGAGGGGAAAGTGTATGAAGTCACTTACCTTTTAAGGGGACTACTATGCCTCTACTCTAATCGCTTTTAAATTTTAAAGATCACTTGTGTACATGCGTACTATGGGAAGAAAGGATTCGCAATCCACAATCACATTATGTTGATACCCTATCCATATACTCCACTGTTTTCTGCACAGAGAGCTGTATTTTCTCAAAGGAATATAATGACACAGATTATCCTCATATTCTGGGCTTGATTTTAATTTTAAGTAATTATATACGTCAAATCTTAAGAAATCAGATTTAATAACTTTAACACTTAATAAATGCATTTAAAATTACTAATCATGTTAGAAATGCTGTTATAAATGAATCATTCTGTCTCTCTAAGGTGACAATCCATTTCAGTCATAGATGAACGTTGTCACAAAATTTTCGGAAGCATTCATACAGTTGCGTGAAAAATTGTTAACTATACAGTTGAAAAACCTTTATTAAATTTTAATTTAATTTTCTCTTATAGATTTTAATCCAGAACATCTTCCAAACAAAGGTTTTTTTTTTTTTTAATAACTAAAAGATTAACAACTAGTAACAGTGAAGACTGATGAAACAATCACAAGGGTAAAATATCTCAATTTGCCCAAAATGTAAAGGACATTACAAAGTTAAAAGATGAACAAGAATTTATAAATAAACCGCTTGAGAATTTCTTTTATCACTGGAAAATCTTTTTATAGAATGAGTTCATTCTTCACGCATGTTAACCAGGTCAATGAAAGGATCCCGCACCACATAGTGAAACATATTTTTTGAAAATTAGTGTTTTATTCAACATAATTCCTTCAAGGGTGATACGATGTCCATAGCCACTCCTCAACTTTCTGATGCCATTTGTAGTACGATTTGTCCTTCTTACAAAATGGCCTTGGCATTCGGCGCTCACCTCTTCATCGCGAAAATTTCTTCCCCGCGAGCATTCTTTTGAGATCTGAGAACGAAGAAATAGTGCTACCAGATTAATCTGGAGAATACGGTGGATGAGGGAAGACGAATTCGAAGCCCAATTTCAGTTGATTTTGCCTCTTATCATGACTTGTGACACGGGCATTTCCTTAGGGTGAAGAGCACTTCTTTTCTTCAAATACTACGTTTTCAGCGGATTTCGTGCAATCTTCAAATCGGTCCAATATCTATGTAATAGTCGCTGACGATGGACACTTCCTTTTCAAGGTAGCTCAAAAATTATTCATGCGCATTCCAAAAATACATACGCCATATGGCTTGCAAGCCGACTGTTGCATTTTTCCCGCTTTGGAGCGGGTTCATCGTGTGCAGTTCACTGATGACTGTCGAGTGGACTTCAGAGTGAAATGATCGAGCCATGTTTCATCCAGACGTAAAAACCTCGGGCATTACGCTTGATCATCTTCAAACACTGCCGAATCATCAATCTCGCTTTTTGGTCAAAGCGAGCTCTGCGCGCACTCACTTTGCACAAACTTCTATACCCAAATATTCCATGAATGATATCGATGTACACGTTCAGTTGATATCTTTATGTAGATACATAAAATTATATTCAATATTATTTCCTGCCGAATATAAATAACTGAATAATGTAAGAAATATGATATTAAATACATTAATCGAATTAAAGTGTGGATATACAATATATATTCAGCTTATAAATAAGGAAATCCTATGTAAACACAGACCATGCCGGTTTGTTTATGATATATATCACGTGATTCTGTGAAATTAGTCCATTCTGTTGGAAATGTTGTCATTGATAAAAGTAAGTTTAAATTGCCTAAAATAGAATTACGAAAATTTGATGGCGATATTAAAGAATGGCTCTATTTTTGGAGCCAATTTGAAAAAATTCGTGTTGATTCTAATATTTAAGATTCAGATAAATTTCAATACTTGTTACAATCTACCGTTGAAGGGTCTCGTATTAGAGAAATGATTGAAAGTTTTCCGCCAACTGGGGATAACTATCCAAAAACAATTGACTGATTGAAAACTCGCTTTGGTCGCTATTATTTACAAGTAGAAGTGTATGGTAGAGAATTATTAAAATTAGTTCTAAAAAATGCCAATTCAAATTTTTCTTCGAATAATTTGTGTGCATTGTATGACAATTTAGAGTAACAAATTCATGCACTTGAAACGCTTGGTGTTACAACTGACAAATGCGCATGTTTACTTTATCCTTTAGTAGAGTCTTGCATGCTAGAGGATTTGCTTAGAGTTTTTAAGCGAGGTTTTTGAATTTTGATTCTGGAGATGATTCCAAAAAGAAACTAGATGCTTTATTGAAATTTTTGAAAACTGAAGTTGAATCGGAAGAGTGAATTAATTTAGCTATGATCGGTTTCAGTTTGACGGATGCAACATCATATAAAAGTGGAAGCAAATTAAAGAAAGACAAAATATCTTCGTCGACTAGTTTGTTGAGCTCTTCTGTTGGTGCAGAGAAACTTTGCGTTTTCTGTAGTAGAAAACACGAACAGACTAATTGTTTTAAGGCTCAAAAAATGTTTTATAATGAAAAAAATGAAGATTTTAAATTATAAAGGTTACTGTTTCAAATATTTAAAAGCCGGACATAGGGTAGGAAAATGTCGTTGTTTTGTGAAATTCGTGATCTGCAATGAGATGCGCAGTTATGCACACCGAGTCAAATAAAAATGTAAATAAACCTACATCAAATAGTTTGGAAAAACACGAGGGACTGCTCTTTAAACTAATTAAAATTAAATTAAATCCAAATCTCCTAAAACTATTAAATTCATACCTTAAAAATAGAACCTTTGCAGTAAGAGTTAAAAACTCCTACTCCATTACCACTACTACTTCAGCTGGAATAGCTCAAGGGGCGCTTTTAGCCCCAACTTTATTTTCTTTATACGTGAACGACATCCCAAAAGCATTCAACACAACTCTCTGCATGTACGCAGACGACACAGCGATACTAGCACAAAACAAAGAACCACTTTTAGTGGCTCGAGCACTACAAAAACATATAACGCAACTAGAAGACTGGTTCTCCAAATGGATAATTGCCCTGAATCCATCTAAAACGGAGGCAGTCTTCTTTTCACACAGAACAAAAAATTCACGCCCGGACGTTTTTATCTACAATCACAAGATCACCTGGTCCCAACACACAAAATACTTAGGAGTTATCCTAGATAAAAGACTCACTTTTAATCAACATATCACACAAACAATTAAAAAATTCCGAGCATGCGCGTGTTCGGTCTACCCCCTAATCGCCCGGAATTCAAAATTAAGCATTAAAAACAAGTTGCTTATCTATGCTCTGATTCTCAGACCTATTCTCACCTACAGTTGTGCCGTTTGGGGTTTTGTTGCAAACACACACCTTAATAAACTTGAAAAAGCACAAAATAACATTATTAGACAAATTGTAAATGCTAGATGGTTCATGAGAAATACAGACACTTATAACTCAATTACCTTCCCAACAGTAAAAAAGTTCATACAAAAAACATCCTTTAACTTCTTTAATAATCTCATGAACATAAATAACAACACACTTACAAACATCTCAAACTATGACCCTGACCCAGCTATTAGAAGACCCAAAAATGTTTTACTCGATTCTTATTAAATTCACTCTAATTTCCCAAAATCTTTTAAAATAAAAATATTCCCATTCTGAATCACCCACCTCACACCGCCCCACACCAAGCCGACCGATCACAACTCTCATACAAACCAGGATATCTTCTCACTCTGAAAACACACACTAACATATAAGCAGCAACCCCATTGGTAAACTGCTTTCACCCCCTCACCTTCACCTACCCTTTCTCCGAAAAGGGAAAAAAAAGGTTAAATCCAATACTTTAAAAACTCTCTTTCACTTAATTTTTTCATCCTTTTAAATTTTAAATCACTCTGATAAATTAATTTTACACTATAAAGCCATCCAAAATATCTTTTATGCAATTCTGGGCTGGAAAAAGCCAAAGTCAAGCATCCCAAACTGCTCTGATATGGAGATTTAGAGTCGTTGGCTCAGGAGCTCCAGTAAAGCTTGTCAACCTATTTGGAAAAAGAGGTTAAAGAGCCGGATAAATCACTAAATTTGGC
Source organism: Nephila pilipes (assembly GCA_019974015.1). Taxonomy (NCBI): domain Eukaryota; kingdom Metazoa; phylum Arthropoda; class Arachnida; order Araneae; family Nephilidae; genus Nephila; species Nephila pilipes. Next base: position 46,999 of record BMAW01109585.1, on the reverse strand, counting down.
GAGTATTTCGAACGTGCCACAAGTTTTGCTGCAGACTTTGAAAGTTAAGATAAAAGGCAAAAATTGTAGTTTAATCGTAACATTCATGTATGATTCGGGATCTCAAAAGTCTTAAATTATTGGGTTGGAGGGAAAGTTCTGTCGTATTTTAAATAGGCAGGTGATTTTTCTTGTAAATGAAAAAAAAACATCTGGCTAGTGAGTCATTCGGATTTTTTTTGTTCTTTTAGCTGCTGTATAATATAAAATGAGTCCTTTTTTTACCATTCATCATTTACTTGTGATATTTAAAGTGAAAAACGTGTCAGTAGATAAAGTGTATTTACGACACGGCATTTTGTATGAATTCCAAAAAGGAAGCAACGCATCGGTTGCATGTAAAAATTTATGTGCGGTATTTGGAAAAGATATTGTAAATGTTCATACTTGTCAAAGATGGTCTAGAAAATTTCGTTCCGGGGATCTGAGACTCCAAGAAAGTGATCGATCTGGACGACCATCCAAGATCGATAATGATGTTTTGCGATCCATGTTGGAAAATAATCCACATTTAACAAGTCGAGAAATTGCAGAAGAGTTTGGCATTCATCATACAACTGTTGGAGATCACATTAAATCTCTTAGGTTTGTGTTAAAGCAAAGTGTTTGGTTCCACATGAATTAACGGAAAGGAATTTGTTTGATTGTGTAAGAATGTGTTCATCACATCTGATTAGACACAATGTGGAGCCGTTTTTGGACAAGCTGGTTACTGGAGATGAAAAGTGGATTCTTTACGAGAATATTAAGAGAAAAAAATCTTACTGCAAACCAGGAACATCACCAGCAACAGTTCCAAAACCAAGTATCAAGTCAACGAAAAGTACTGCTTTGTTTGTGGTGGGACAGGAAAGGTCCAGTGTACTAAGAGTTGCTGAAACAGGGAAAAACCATTAACGCGTATCTGTACTGTAATCAGCTGGATAAATTGAATACAGTAATCAAAGAAAAAAGACCAGCATTAGTGTCCAGAAAAGGAATAGTGTTCAACCACGATATTGCTCGACCGCATACTGCAATGGTGACACAACAAAAACTGAATGCGTTAGGATGGGAAGTCCTTATTCACCCACCGTATTCACCTGACATTGCACCATCTGATTATTACCTGTTCAGATCTCTGCATAATTATCTAACGGGAAAAAAATTCAAGTCTTTTGAAAGTGTTTCTAAGGCAGTTGCTGACTATTTTAACTCTAAGGACGAGAACTTCTACAAAGCAGGAATTCACAGGTTACCTGAAAGATGGCAACAGGTTGTAACAAATAACGGAGCATATATAATTGATTAATATTAAACACATATTCTTATAAATGAATTCAAATATCTTCTTTAAAATACGACAGAACTTTCCCTCCAACCCAATAGAAAAGAAATGGTATCTGCTTTAGAATTAGCATCTTTACGGTAGCAACATTTATCGCAAGCACTTTTTGAAGGAGAAAGGATCAACGAGAAGTTTAATAATGTAATGTTAAAATTGAACTGGAAAGCTTAGATGGAAGTTTTAATTGTAATTTTGACATAGTTAATCAGGATATTATTTGCAAAGATGTTCCTTCTGTTTCGTACGGACCGTGGATTGAAGAATTGCAATCTATGAATATACAAGTGTTTGACATAGATAATAATTCGGGGCCAATTGATATTCTTGTTGGAGCAGATGTTGCAGGCAGACTGTTTACTGGAAAGAGAAGAGTTCTGTCTAGTGTATTAGTAGCCATGGAAACCTATCTAGGATGGACTCTTATGGGGAAAACTAACTTACTTTCTGAAAGAGAAGATACAGCTATGATGGTCATTTCGATGTTTGTACGAGAAACTACTATTTCCGATCTCTTTGGTTTAGAGGTTTTAAGGATAAGTGACTCAGTTGAAATGAAAAACAAAAGGGAAAAAGAAAATCTTACTAAATTGCATTTTGAAGAAACTGTTCGAATCAATACAGAAGGGAGATACGAAGTTTCACTACCCTGGAAAGAAAATCTTTGCCTATACCCACTAATAAAGAGATTGCTATGAAACGATTAGAATCATCGACTAAAAATTGCATCAAGAAACCTTGTTTACAGCTTATGATGATGTGCTCAAGGAATGGGAATCATTAGGTATAATTGAAAATGATCCAGTTGACTCTTCATCTCGCCTGAATGAACACTATTTGCCACACAGACCTGTTGTAAAACAACATGGAACAACTAAGGTACGCCCAGTTTTTGAAACCTCTGCCAGACAAGTTGGATCCCCATCGCTCAACTAGTGTTTAGAATCTGAACCAAATTTATTGGAACTAATCCCTAATCTTCTTCTCAGATTTAGAGAGTATAAATATGGCATAGTCGCCGATATAGAAAAAGCTTTCTTAGAAATAAGTGTACAACCAGAAGATAGGAATGTTCTTAAATTTTTTTGGCGGAAAGGAAAAGAAAACGTAGTTCTAAAAATAATGTGCATAAACGTGTGATTTTTGATGTGAAAAGCCGCCCTTTTCTCATAGAAACTGTGCTTGACCATCATCTGAAAAAATATCTCAGAAATTTGAATTATAACCAGAGAACAGTCGATATACTTCTTCGAAGTTTTTATGTAGATGATTTAAATACAAGTTTAGACAATGAAGCAGAAATATTACCTTTCGTTGAGGAGAGTCATCATATCTTGGCTGAAGGAAAATTCAACTTCAGAGGTTGGAAGTATACAGGAGATGATGACCCAGAACAGGTTACTTCAGTTCTAGGATTGATGTGGAATCGTAAAGAAGATGAACTGAAAATTAATTTGGATTAGATAGAAACATACAAATTTGAAATTTTATCGAAGAGAGTGATTCTTTTCGTTACACATTGGGTTTTTGATCCTATTAGATTCTGATGTCCTGTCCTCTTAATTCCCAAACAAATGTTTCAGAAGATGTGGAAAGACAACATCCCGTGGGATAGAGAAGTTGAAGATAATTTGAAACTTAAATTTCTAAAATAGTTTGAAGAGTTAATTTCCTTCAAAAATTTGTCTGTTAGCCGCTGTTTTATTCCTGTTATAAGTGGTCAACATAATCTAAGCATTGATACATTTTGTGATGCCTGCCAATTTGCATACGCAGCAGCTGCTTTCGTTCGCATAGAGTATTCTGGTGTTATTCATGTAAATCTTTTGGCTGTCAAATCGAGAGTTGCTCCAGTAAAAATCGTCACTATTCCTCGTCTTGAGTTGCTGGCTGCAATGGTGGGAGCTCGACTATGCAGATCTATGTTCAGTGCACTCCAGTGGGACAATGTGAAGCAACACTACTGGACTGATTCCATTACGGTATTAAGTTGGATTCAGCGAGAAGAACTTTGGTCAGTATTTGTAAATAATAGAGCTCAAAATGTAAGAGAACTGACTGATCCTACATCGTGGAAGCATCTTCCAGGAGTATATAATCCTGCTGACTTACCTTCAAGAGGGTGTTCTGCTCACTAATTCTTATGTAGTAGATGGTGGGAGGGGCCAAAATGGCTTCTACAAACTGAGGAAAACTGGCCAGTTACCAAACCTGTTTTTGACGAGCCATCTTTTTTGAAAGAAAAACGAAAAACATTTTCAACTTCCAAGAATCTTCCAGTTGTGCGTTCTTTAAATCAATGTGAAAATAATAATAAAAATATTGGTGGGGCCAATAACGAAGATTCAGTTTGGTACTACTACTATTTTTCAAGCTATGATCGAATGCTATGAATGACTTCTTGGATGAAAAGATTCATTTTCAACTGTAGGAATTCTGATTCTCGAGTCACGGGTGAATTATCTCACGCAGAACTAAAACAAGCAGAAATAAAGATTATAAAGATGATACTAGAGGAATACTTTAGTCACAAAGTCAATAGAAAGAAAATGAATTCTTTAGCAACATACAAAGATGGAGAGGGAATACTTAGAGGGAAGACAAAATTTACGTATAGGAAGGATTCAGAAGATTTTAAGAACCAATCATTTTGCCATCCCATCATCCAGTCGTTGAGAGACTGATAACGACTGAACACAAAAAGTATTCACATGCAGGATTACAAATGATCTTGAATATTCTACATGAACATTATAGGATTTTGAATGCGAGAAAAACTGTTCGAACAGTATTTTTAAAATGTGTCTTTTGCTTAAGACACGTCAAAAAAAATGTGACTACCCCCGCTGCATCACTTCCAGAAAACAGAATGAAAGAGGCTGCAGTTTTGAAATAATCGGTTTTGATTTAGCTGGACCACTTTATTTAAAAGAGGGGAGTAAAGCTTGGATTTGCATATTTACTTGTGCGTTTTTCAGTGCCATACAGTTTGAGCTTCTGTCGTCATTATCTACTAAAGCTTTTCTTCAAAGTTTTCGTAGATTCATCTCAAGAAGGGGAATGTCATCAGTTGTGTATTGTGACAATAGAAGCATTTTTGCCGGTGCATCAAATTATTTGAAAACAGTGAATTGGCTGAGATTGCACAATTTAGTAGTATACGAAGAATGCAATGGCTTTTCAATCTTTCTACTGCCTCCTGGTGGGATGGCTTTTGGGAAAGATTAGTTGGTGTAAGGAAACAGATCCCAAGAAAAGTTGTCGGAAAAGCTTTTTTTTTTTATCTTATGAAGAAATGGTCACCGTTTTATGTGATGCAGAGTCTGTTATAAACTCTAGATCGCTTAATCATGTATCACAAACAAATTCTGAACTGATACCTTTATTGTGGCGTGCCTCGGCATCCACCTAAACTTCCCTATCGGACTAGGTTGAAAAAGCGCTTTTTTGATGAAAATTTCGATTTTTTTTTCTGATTGTAAATTATAGTCCTACTTTTCAAGATTCCACAACAGTCCTTATTTTTTCTTTATGTGAAGTAGAACTCGAGATATAGCTTTTTTAATAATGTGCAGTAGTTGAAAACAAAACCGGAAGTAATGATATTTAAGATCGGATGTAGACGATTTATCCTTTTATACGGTATTATTTCCCTAAAATAATGTTTTAAGACCTTAATTTTAATTTCTTTTTACTAAGCCCCAATTTATTTATAATTATTTCAAGTAATTCTGTTGTAGATGATTGGCAACAATGTTTTCGACTATCGCTAATGTTTACATTTTTGGTTCGTGTTATTTCGTTTATGCTTAGTTTTTTTTCTATGTTTTACATTACTTTCAGCTCTTTTTTTGTTTGAAATTAAATTTAATTTTATTTTTCTTGAAAATATGAGAGTAAAAAGTGATCATATAACGCGTTTAAAAGAAAATTTTAAGGAAATTAAAAGATTTCTAAACTGATTCACACACACAGCTTGTGTGTGTGTGTCAAGGAGAGAAGACTGCAAGTAAAATGATGCTAATAACAGAGTAGTAAACCTAAACATGATGAAAAATATTCATCAGGTCATTTAACTAGGAACTTAAACATTGATTGACAAACTTCATTTGGTTTTTAATTTTCTTAAAAGGAATTTTTCCATGCAGTTCTGTGGCAAAATACTACCAAAAAAGTATTTGTTGAGAACTATACATTGTGTTTGGGTGTTTACATTAGTGTTGTACAATTTAATAATAGATTTAATGGTTTATTATGTATATTAAATAAAATGCTTACGGTTTCTGGATATAATGTACAGGTTTCTGTACAGGGACAAATAGCATTTGATAGTGAGTGTATTGAAGATTCAAAATTCTTATCACTGTCAACAGCAAAAATTTCCAGTAGAAAGCTTGGTAGAAAGAAAAAGAAACACAGAAATGGAGGGAAAACATGGAATAACCTATAAAATTGGGAAATTTTATTTAATTTTAAATATACGTATATATTTTAAATGTGTGGTTTTTTTGACAAAAATTTTCGCACAATTTTTGCTCGAAAAATAAGATATCTCCACAACAATCAGCCTAAATTAAATGAAATTTAGTACACATGTTTCAAAAATCCCTCACAGTATTACAAACCACAGGTTTAGATATAGTTACATTTAATCATATTTTATAGTCACTTTCGTATTAAAACATTAATCAATTTTCACGAAAAATCATTAATGTAAACTTCGAATGCTTATGTAATATTTTTGAAATATTTATTAAAATGCAGTTTGTGACACTTAATAGAGATTATGAAATATATATATACAAATACTATATGTGAAACAACACATTTTTATGCCCATTATTTTTTATATTATGCTGCTTTTATTGATATTGAAAATTATGCTAAAGTTTCATAAAAGGCTTTTTTTCCCGAAACCTAGATTTAAAATATATGTATATATTTTTATGCATTCAAATGTTTGTGATATTATAAGTCTGTTTCTATTGTTTGTCATTATAAAACTTTCCTGATTGTCAATTTTTGAAAAATTAGTCTCTAATCCTTGTCAGATGTGCTTCGAAGAATTAAAATGGCTTTCACTGTCATTAATAAAAACTTCTACAGGAAGGCTTAGGTCCATTAGAAAAAGAAGAAATATCTTTTTTGAGCATTAGGAAAGAATAACATATAAAACTGGAGAATTTTAAGTTGTTTCTGTAATATTAACTTTAAGTAACATATGAATATATTTTTTAAATGTGTTTTTTGAAGAATGAAATTTTCACCAAAAGTCATGAACAAAAAACGTGATATCTCCAAAGCAATACAACTAAATTCAATAAAATTTGGTACACAAATTCAATAAGTTTTTAGGAGTGTAATTTACCACAGGTTTTCAGATAGTTAAATTTAGACATATTTTACAGACTTTTTCGGTCCAAAGCATATAGTAATTTTGAGGAAAAATCATTAACATCAACTTCGAATCCTTATAAAATATTTATTTTTGAATATAATTGTTATTCTGCAGTCAGTTACAGTTTACATGAAATAAGAAGTATATATATGAAATAAGAATTTATTATGTGTATTATTTATTTAATTATGCTGTTTTCTTAATTTTGTAAATTTTGCTGAAATTTCATTAAAAAACACCTTTTTTCAAAAACTGGGGATTGTATATGTATATAAATATAAATTTATTGCTTTTTGAGTCTATTTCTATCATTTGACTCTAAAATACTCTTCTGAAAAGCATTTTTTAAAAAAATTGGTCTTCGAACCTAGTCGGGTGCCTTAACCGGAATCAGCCTGCGAACAGAAAGAAGTGAACTGAGATGAACAATCACTCAAAAACCTGTCTTTACCTTGGACAATCTCAGACACTCCTCTATCTAACTCGCACGAGTCAACAACACGTGCTCTTCCTTTTGTTTAATTTTCAGGCATTAGCCGATGTAGTTTTTAGTAATTTTTATAATGTTCTATAACATAAAAATGTAATTAAAAATATGATTAACCTTTTTTATCATGAATTATTATTACTTTTATGGCGTGGATTAAACATTAACTAGATTCTCGCATCACGCCATAATTGGTGACCCTAATTTTTTTGTGTTGAATCGAACACGCGGGATATCAATCTATTAGCATTGCGTTTATTTTTCAAGGAAATAATGTTGACCCTTAATTTTCTCATTATTCGATTCACATTGATTCCTTCCACCTCTAATTTGTGCAAAATTGAGATGATTTCATGCCTGAGCTGTCTCTGGAAAATCAGTAAGTTTTTATACTTATCTTTTTCATTTATGTGTGCTGTATGTTTTTTTTTTCAAAAAAATTTCTGTTGCACTCACGTTTAACCTACACTGACTAATTTTTTTTCAAAAACCGTTTGAGCATCTATATATATAGTATTTCAAGTATAATTTTATTTTCCAAACTGTTTTGTTTTTCAACAACATAAAAATATACTTACGTAGAATAGATTTTTATTTTTATTTACCCTCTAACATGCTTAATGAATGCGATAATATACAAATCGTCCTCGTGGCAGTCAAACCACCGCCTTTTTGGAAACATAACCCTGCGCTATGGTTTGTGAGATTAGAAGCGCAGTTGGATTTAGCAAAAATATCTAATTGATAACACTAAATTTAATTATGTTCTGTTTGCTGTTGAATCAGACATATTGAATTCTGTTAGCGATTTAGTTCTAAAACCACCTGAAAAAGGAAAATACGAAGTCTTAAAAAAACGTCTAATCGAGGTATACTCTGAAAGTGAGGCTTCTAAAATTTGAACTCCCTTCCAGTGTTTAGAATTAGAGGACCAGAGGCCATCACAGCTTCGTACTCGCATGCGTTCCCTCGCTGGCGATAATGTTGGCGAGACACTCTTAAAATCTCTGTGGCTCGGATGTTTACCTAATGGAACGCAAACAATTCTAGCTGCTCTCAACGAAAACTTAGATCGGCTAGCTACTGTTGCTGATAAAATCAATGACCTAGCTTTCCCCCAGATAATTAATTCAGTTGCAGCAACATCTAATAAAAAAACTGAGCAATTAGAGCAACAACTTACACAGCAAGTAAGCGGATTAACTGATTAGTCGATTGAAAAGACCTCGGCCTACCATAGTAAAACACATTTTTTTTGGCAAAATTAGTTTTTTTTATTCAACATAATTCCCTTCAAGGGTGATACACTGATTATAGCGACCCTCCAACTTTCCGATACCATTTTTGTAGTACGATTTGTCCTTTGCTACAAAATAGGCCTCAGTTTCGGCGCTCACCTCTTCATTCGACGAAAATTTCTTCTCCGCGAGCATTCTTTTGAAATCTGAAAACAGGAAATAGTCGCTGGGGGGCCAGATCTGGAGAATACGGTGGATGAGGAAGCAATTCGAAGCCCAATTCATGGATTTTTGCCATCGTTTTCACTGACTTATGACACGGTGCATTGTCATGGTGAAGCAGCACTTTCTTTTTCTTCAAATACGGCCGTTTTTCGGCGATTTCGTCCTTCAAACGGTCCAATATCGCTATGTAATAGTCGCTGTTGATGGTCCTTCCTTTTTCAAGGTAGTCAATGAAAATTATTCCATGCGCATCCCAAAATACAGACGCCATAACCTTGCCAGCCGACTGTTGCGTTTTCCCACGCTTTGGAGCGGATTCATCGTGTGCAGTCCACTCGGATGACTGTCGATTGGACTTCGGAGTGAAATGATCGAGCCATGTTTCATCCAGACGTAAAAACTCGGGTTTATTACGCTTGATCATCTTCAAACACTGCTCCGAATCATCAACTCGTCGTTGTTTTTGGTCAAAAGTGAGCTCGCGCGGCACCCACTTTGCACAGAGCTTTCTCATACCCAAATATTCGTGAATGATATGATGTACACGTTCAGTTGATATCTTTAGAGTGTCTGCTATTTCATTCAATTTCAATTTACGGTCATTCAAAATCATTTTGTGGATTTTTTTAATGTTTTCATCGGTAACAACCTCTTTTGGGCGTCCACTGTGTTTACCGTCTTCGGTGCTCATTTCACCACGTCTAAACTTAGCAAACCCTTCATTGATGGTTGATTTTTCTGGGGCAGTGTCCGGAAACTCGGCATCAAGCCAAGTTTTTGCTTCAACTGTATTTTTTCCCTTCAAAAATGAGTACTTTATCAACACGCGAAATTCCTTTTTATCCATTTTTTTCCCAATAACAAAAGTTGCTTCACTCAAAATGCTATAATTCACAAACTAATAATCCCACAGCTGTCAAATTTATACACACATCTTTTGAGGGTTAGGGCTAACTAAAAAACATATGGATTTAGTTCTAGTAGCGTCATCTATGTGTCAGGCCAAGGACTTTTCAATTGACTTATTAGTTTTGTGAACCGCTCCCGTAGCCCAACCCGCAACTGAAACCATTTCCGCAATCGCAGTAATTCGCGAAATTGTTTTAAAAGGTACCGAAAACCCACAAATGGATATTGCTTTTACCATACAAATTTTGGCAACAAGGCAAAAAAGTGTGCCACTCCATGCTATTTTCGTTCGGAAAACTAGAATGGCGATCGTCACCTGGCCTCATTGGTGAAAGCGTCATTAACTGTTTTTATTGGCCGATTCTACATCTAATATAACTTTTTTGATCGATATAGGTGCAGATATTTCTATTATTCCGAAATCTTTCGCTCCTCATGCTAAAGTTCAACATGACTTAACTTTGTATGCTGCGAACGGCACAAAATGAATTTCACTTGATTTTAGTTTACGACGCCAATTTACTTGGTCTTTCGTAATCGCAGATGTACACCAACCAATCATTGGAGTCGATTTTCTGAAACACTTTAATTTGCTTGTTGGTGCAAAACATCATAGAGTTATCGACTGCAACACTAAACTTCCTTCAAATGGCCAACTTCCAAAAATTAAGTCTGTAGCATCTAACCTATCAATATTAGTCGGCAATACTAAGTTTGATAAAATTTTAAAACAATATCCCAAATTAATTAACCCTTCACAACCGATAAATGTTGATACTTCAAATCAAGTTTATCATCACATAGAGACTAAAGGCCCGCCAGTATTTTCAAAACCTCGTCGCCTCGCACCCATAATTTTAAAAGCTGTTAAGAAAGAGTTTGAATATCTTATGGCGCAAGGTATAATTCGTCCTTCAAAGAGTCCTTGGGAAGGCCCACTGCATGTTGTTAAAAAATCTAATGGAGAGTATAGCCCCTGAGGTGATTACCGTAAACTTAATTCAGTTACGGTGCCCGACCGCTATCCACTCCCTCACATTCAAGACTGCACTCAAAATCTGTATGGAAAAACTATATTCTCTCTACTTTAGATTTGGCCCGAGCATTTCATCAAATAGCAATAAATCCACCCGATATTCATAAAACAGCAGTAACTACTCCATTTGGCCTGTTTGAGTACACTGCTATGCCTTTCGGACTTCGAAATTCTGATCAAACATTTCAGAGACACGTGCACCAAGTATTAGCTAATCTAGAATTTTGTATCCCATATTTTGATGACTTGCTTATAGCATCTTCCTCCGAGGATGGACACCTTGACCACTTACATCAAATCTTTTCTAGTTAAACCCCGATAAATGTGTCTTGGGCAAAACATCTGTAAAATTTCCGGGTTGTCTCATAACAGTTGAGGGTGTTAAACCATTCCCGATGAAGTCGAAGCCATTGCAAATTTTCCTAAGCCAGATACTATTTCACAACTAAGGCATTTTTTGGCCATGTTAAATTTTTATAGATGTTTTTTACCCCAAGCAGCCGAAGCGCAACACCTCTTAACTAGTTGCTTACTAATTGTAAAAAAATGATAAACGCCCCTTTCCTTGGAACGAGGAGGCAGAGTTTGCATTTATGTAATGCAAATCATCATTGGCTAACGTTGCAACCCTGACTTATCCAACCCACGGCCAACAGCTCTGTTTACTCGCTTATGCCTCCAACACCGCAGTTCGGGCTGCATTAAATTGCTTGACTGAAAATGGCCCTCAACCTATCGCATTTTTCTCCCGTAAACTGAGTGCAACAGAAACAAAATACAGCACGTATGACAGGGAACTTCTTGCTATATACTTAGCAATAAAACATTTTTGGCACCAGCTGGAAGGACATAATTTTATAATAGTTACAGATCATCGCCCTTTAACTTTTGCGTTTAATAAAATCTTGGACTCATGTTCTCCCCGTCAACTCAGGCATCTCGATTTCATATCGCAGTTCAGCACAGATATCAGACATGTTTCAGGATCTGATAACTCCGTGGCAAATGCTCTCTCAAGAATTAATGCCCTTAATCTTTTATCCGCTGATCTCCAACATTTAGCCGATAGTCAAACCAAAGATGAGGAATTTAAAACTGTAATTTCTTCCAATGATTTATCCATTAAATTAAAACCTTTAAAAATGGGAAATGCTCTTGAAATCTTCTGTGTTGTAAGTAGAGAAAAAGTACGGCCTTACGTTCCGGAGGAACTTCGCTTTGAAGTATTTCGCTCTCTTCATAATCTCTCCCATCCAGGTATTCGTGCCACAAAGCGGCTCATCCAAGACCGCTTCATCTGGCCGTCTATGCTGAAGGACATCACTAAATGGACACGATGTTGCATCGCATGCCAGCGATCCAGAGGCATACCGTGAGCCCAATACAACCTTTTGCTCCAACCGCTAAAAGATTTCAGCACGTCCATGTCGATCTGGTCGGACCATTTCCACCATCTGACGGCTTCTCCTTCCTGCTGACTTGCATCGATCGCTACACCCGATGACCAGAGGTCATTCCTCTCAGTGATATCTCTGCTGAAGCCGTGGCAAAAAGCTTCATCGCTAACTGGATATCGCGCTTTGGAGTACCTGCTATCAAAACCACAGATCAAGGAGGCCAGTTCCAGTCTCATCTTCTACACAGCCTGAAATCCATGTTGGGAATACAGCGTATCTGAACTACTCCGTACCACCCTTCTTCGAATGGTATGGTTGAACGGCTCCATCGTACCCTCAAACAAGCTCTTCGATGCCACGACACCAAATGGACAGAATCGTTGCCAGTGGTCCTGCTGGGTCTGCGAGCGTGCATCAAGGATGTTCTCAAAGCTTCCTGTGCTGAAATAGTATTTGGAAAAACCATTGTACTTCCAGGAGAATTTTTGAACCACCAAGTCAGGCTCCAACTGATCCCTCTGAGTTTCTCTTAAGACTGAGAGAAACATTCCGGACTTTTAAGCCAACTCCTGCTTCCTGTTATTCATCCACCTCATGTTTCGTGCACACAGCCCTCAAAACCTGCTCTTATGTCTTTGTCAGGGTTGAGGGTTAAAACCATCATTGACAGCACCCTATCAAGGACATTTGAAGTTCTGAGTAGGACCGACAAACATTTTACAATCAATATAAATGACAGGACATCCACGATCAGCATTGATCGGCTTAAGCCAGCTTTTCTGTTGAATGATACAGACTCGACAAAGGATTCCTTCCTAGTGCAGAAAAGGAACCGGCCGGTTGTGCATCCTCCTAGACTTGATCACAATGTGTCCGTACCTGCCACGACTCGCTCTGGTAGAAAGGTCAGATTCAACCTGAAGAACCTGTGAACTTCCATAAACTGTGTGAATCAAAGGACCTTTCACCATATGAAAAACTGACTGCCGTACCTTTGGTACTTGGGAGGGAGTACTATGGAGTGCCTCGGCATCCACCTAAACTTCCTTTAATTGGAATCAGCCTGCGTGCAGAGAGAAGTGAACTAAGATGAACCATCACTCAAAACCCTGTCTTTACCTTGGACAATCTCAGACACTCCTCTATCTAACTCGCACGAGTCAACAACACGTGCTCTTCCTTTTGTTTAATTTTCAGGCATTAGCCGATGTAGTTTTTAGTAATTTTTATAATGTTCTATAACATAAAAATGTAATTAAAAATATGATTAACCTTTTTTATCATGAATTATTATTACTTTTATGGCGTGGATTAAACATTAACTAGATTCTCACATCACGCCATATTATCACCTAACTCGTTTCTACAAGATTTCTGGCAAATTGGTATTCCTGATTTAGATCAAGTGGATGAAGTTTTTCTCAACAATAGAATAAAATATCGCCATCAGTGGATAACTGATATCTGGAAATTTTTTAGATCTGAATATTTGGGACTTTTAATTAAAAAAAAATGAAAACAAGAAGCAGGAATGAGATATTAAGCTTGGAGAAGTTGCGTTGATTGGAAGTGATAATGTAAAACGTAATGACTGGCCTTTAGGTGTTGTTATTAAATTATTACCTGGAAAAGATGGTATTAACACATTAGTGAGTCTGAGAATTGCAAAAAGAGAACTTCTACAACTGGTCCAAAGAATCTTCCCACTTGAAATTTCCAATGAAATTTTCGGAGATGACGTTTTAAAAATTAAAAATGGGAGAACTGTTAAAAAAACCCACAAACAACGTGTAAACAAATTTATTTTTGAACTTTAAATGTAACTTTCAGTATATATATCTTATATTTTTGTGTGTGTATTATTAAATATATTAGAAATGTTTATTGTATATATGTTATTCTTTGAAATTTTTAAATGTTTGGTAAGTTAAATTGTCTTTCTACAACTTAAGGTGGGAGGATGTCATGTGTTCAGGGTTTTTTTTTTTTATTATTAATTCATGGCATCTATACTTGTGCGCATTAACTGTAACTTAAAGTAAATATTAAGCAAAAGTTTTCTTTCTGTATTTTGGCCATTTTTAGTTTGGTTTCTATGAAATAAACGTTTTTAATTTTTAAGATGGCAAGATATTTTTTATCGTTTTCAGAATCCAGAATTATTTTTAATGTTATGATTTTTTTAAGAGCTATTTTTCCTTATTCAATTGCAGTTTCAGATACGCTGCTAGCATAATAGAGTTATCCACTTGCAAAAAGGATAACATAATAAATAATACTTGTAAAAATTTATGAAAAAATATTTCATTGAAAAATAAAATGTAAGTTTTTAACGAGTGAACAATGAACTTGCAAACTAAAACTAATACCTATTATTTTTTTTCAATGATAACTAATATATACTTTTAAATCAATAAACAGAACTAGTATAACAAAATACAAAGTCTAAACTTATATTAATCTCTTTCGAAGTTTCTTTTTTGCAAAAAATATAGCGAATAATTTCTTTCAGATCTAATTTATGACTCAATTCAAGTTCAATGACCACCATTGCGAACTTATTAAGATGATTTTACGTAGACATCATTCTTAATTAATTTTCTATTATTACTTTTAATTTAGAAACAGTTCTGTGATGTTATGTCTTGCCAGCGATGCATCTCGAATTATAGAAATGCCAATTTTTTGAAAAAATTTGACAGATCCTGTAGCATTTGATATTTCTATTCATTTATTTTCTAGACTTAAATAATCCAAATATATTTTTGCGGTGGTGTTTATTGATTTTTTTACGTATTAGTTCAGGAGGTTCTGTGGCGCCTAAATGAGGTCACTATAGGCAATCACCTACACCTTTGGTCGGCTCTGCGTCACTTGACTGTGGTTCAAAATTACGAGCTCATTGCTTTTAATTCTCGTGTTGCTTCAAGTGCGACGTTAATAATCAATTAGTCTACTAGTTTCGTTTTTTAAAGTAATAATTTTGTACTGAGAAACGTTCCCAGTTTATTCCTTTGAATTCATACTGAGACTGAAATACTATTATTCTTGAACAACGGGATTTTTCACTCATATCAATTCCGGTACACAATGATATCAAAATTGTTTAAGGCTTAAAAATTCTTTTTTAAAATTGTTCTTTTCCAACAGAATTATAAGCACAATAGCAAAAGTAATTTCTCTTTCATTGAAATTCAGTCGTATTTCGAAATCAAACCATGAAAGCACCAGTATTGCAAACCAGTTCATACTTTTCTTAAGAATAAAGGCAATTAGTAAT
The DNA here is from genome assembly GCA_019974015.1 of Nephila pilipes. Taxonomy (NCBI): domain Eukaryota; kingdom Metazoa; phylum Arthropoda; class Arachnida; order Araneae; family Nephilidae; genus Nephila; species Nephila pilipes. The sequence continues at coordinate 31,666 of BMAW01109585.1, read as the reverse complement.
AAAAATTTTCCAGAGATATTTCTTTTTATATAAAAACGCAAAGAAATCTACTTATTTTAGATTTCTAAAGTTAAAAGTAGTCAGATGATATACAAGGAGCTGTTGATGATAGATCAATCAGGCACAATTTGTATGTTTATCCATAATCAAAATTTAGCAGCGTTTTTGAATTCATAGTCAGTTAATGCTCTATTTGAATACAGAAACTTTTAGGAAAGAAAATAAAATATTTTTTGTACATAATTAGGTGAAAGGATGTAAATTTCTTACATATTTTATGAATCTCGATTTGTTTTTCTAATTCTATGTACATTTTTATTGAAGAAAAATGGGAAAGTTTAAAGACTGTAAGGACATTTGTGCGTGCTGCTCTGGCCCTTGTAATTTTGATGGAATTTTATTTTTCTTTAAGGGAAATCCTTTTAAGTTATTGATTTTTTAATAGCTTCTTGAGAAGGTAAATCAATTTGAAACCTCATTATTATGATCATTGCCCCAGACCATTTTTAAGATGAGTAGCATTGGCAATATTGAAAAATTCAAAATCTACGGTTACAGGAAAAACGCGCATATTTCGCTGTTCGTTCACGCGGCAGGTTATAACTGAAATTTAAAAAATTGAACCACTTTTTCTTTATAATTAATATATACTAGCTTTTCACTAAGTTTTCTACACCTTTCAGCTGAAATTATGTCTGGCAGGCAAGGTATTTTTTTTTCTGTAAAATTACAAAACTGGAATATTCATTTTAAAATGTAATATTTTGCAGGAAAAAAGAAAATCGATTTAATTTTTTTGACGCATGTGAGATTCGTATAAATTACATGACCTTTTCCAATTTATTTCTAAACACTTAAGTTCGAAATTGGTTTTTAGTACGAAATACGAACCAAGACATTGCGATGCATGTCTCGGTTCTTTCAATATCTATGCTTAAGAGTTTCACAAGTATAAATTAAATGACAAAAAAAAGAAATTCATTCTCCAAAAAAGCTCAAAGTATTTTTGTCTTTAGTCATACTATACGGAAATTGTGTTCGGTGTGAGTGAGATTTGCTGTAATAATGTTCCTGAGCACTATTTTACCTGCTGAGCTATTAATGGGATAAATACCTTTAATTCCATAAATAGCTAATATAGTTTTTAAAAATTATTTCACTGAAAAAATATAGTATTCTAATTTTTCTAAAAATCTATCTTACAGGAGGTAAAAAGAAACCGTTAAAAGCTCCCAAGAAAGATAAAAGTGAATGTGAGGTAATTATCTAACTTGATTTCTATTTAATAATTATATTGGTTTATATTTAAATTAAGAGGACACAAAACCATGTGAGCATTTTTTAAAAAATTTTCATATCTATTAATAATATTTTCATGTATCTCATTTTTGATAAAAATGAATTGCATTTTAGAAGTAAAGCATCTCTTTGACATAATCCATTAATTTTTTGAAATTTTTTACCAGTTTTATGCATTTTAATATTAATACAATTTTAATTGCATTATTGTTACTTTTTTCTCTCGCAATCTGTATGAAAAATGATAAAAAAAAAAGCCTTTACTGAGGTGATAAATTTCATTGAAAATAACTATTTATAACATTATTTTAACCACAAATTTATTGAATACGCAGCAAGTATCTATAAAGAATTTCAAAATTCTACAATTATAATTTACATTATATATAAATTAGCATACAAAAATTAAGTACATATTATAAATTTTCAATGTATGGAAATAATTTGAGAAGCTAAAAATCCTTGCAGATGGCGGTATATACTATAGTTGGTTGGAATACAGTTTCGCCCACATTCTTGGTGATGGAAAATGTTGGTCTCAAATAAATTGCCAAATGTGACACCATTGCTTTTCTGTTTAGGCATGACTGTTATATGTGGCAGCACTAAAATTATTTTTCCATAGTTTTGATTTTACATATGCTTGCTAACATTGTTGAATTCATTAAAATAGGGCAGGGTCAGTTATAGTTATTTTTTAAATAAAAATTTCTTGAATATGAAAATAATCTCAAATGAGTTAGACAATTGTTCAGAGACATGTCCAATGGTTGTTACTCCTTGGGTGATGATCAGTATGTTGTTGAAATTATAAAGCTGCATCAATGAGTAATCTCCACAATGATTACATTAATGGTTTCTATGTCACTTTGGGAAGATAACATCTGCCAGTACTCTGTGCCAAAAGCTCTACATGAAGGAACTGTGCCAGAGTTCCACGTGTTTGTGTTTTAATAAACGTACAGTTCAATGGTGATGTTGTGAAGATATCAATTGTATTAAAACATGACCACTTCACAGAAAAGTCCAGATTTCTCCAGATCTGTCTATCTAAGTATTTCTGTGGAAAAAGATTTGATTCTGGTACATAAAATCCCTTTTATTGTTGACAAACTTTTGTTCTGTTGAAAACTTCATCTTAGCAGATATTCAAATGAAACTTGGCTTCAAGGCAGACAGTTACAGAGATTTAATATAGATTAACCAAGTAATTGCTTAATTTTTTTTCTCAAAAAAAAAAGTCATATTTTCAAATAGGGTGAATAAAAGTTTTTATTTCACACTTGTCATCACTTTCCAAGATGTTACATACAATTTGAGAAATAATTGTTGCAGTCAACACCAAATTTGAGGATGGGAAATTGAAGTATAAATAACTTTTTAGTATGATTTTGAGTCTTAATTTTTCAACTTTCAAAAAAATTAAGCAAAACAATGTCATTCAAAAGATTTTAATACCCTTAAAAAACCACCTGAGCATGCTCCACAACAGCCTAGTGGTGGAGTCTTCCTACTACTAAATACGTTAGGTGCTCGAAAGTTTTGATTAATTGATTTTATGAGGGATATAGAACAACGAAGAACATTATCCTTGGCTTGGAAGATAAATAATAAATGTGTGTGCATCTGTAAAATTGTTTATTTTTCATAATTTTATTTTTTAAATCTTCATTTATTAATTTTTAATTTTTGCCATATTTTTAAAAGTTACAATGTTGAAATTGTACTGATTAAAAATGTAAACATATTCTTATATATTAGTATCTGTCCAAAGTTAATGTTTCAATGAAAGCTGTTTTTTATTACTATATATTGTCATATTTTATTGTTTACCTTAATATATATTTAAATATTTGTTTACAAATCTGCATGATTTATCAAGAATTTGATCTGTTTAATGTCAATGATTAGTTCATAATGGTTTATTTTTAATAATAAAGCAGTAAAAATTTCAATTTAGGTCACTTTTAGGATTTTTTGTCTTCTTAGTCTTTTATGCAATATTTAAAAAAATAATAAACAATAAGCATTAGGGATCAATTTAATGTTCAAATTACTTTTAAGTTAAAACAACATTGTTGATTCTTGGTAATTTTTGCAAACCTGCTTGCCAATGTTTGAGTTAGGAAATTCAATTTGATTTCTTTCGTGACAATTTAAGTTTTTGCTATTTTTTTCAAAACCTTATTTTAGATAAAAAAAACTTCATGTAAATTTTATTGCCTGTCAAATATAAATATTATTTACAAAAAATAAAATACATAAATATATTAAGCTGCTCAAAAGTTAACAGTGAATTTATTTTTCATAGAGGTACAAGTAATTGAAAATTCCTGTTTTAGTTATAAATTATTCTATATAACGTTTTAAACATAATAATGTATAGAAGAGAGAAAAATGTTGTTAACCCAAAAATCCTCTTTAGTTTTCTAGTCATAGTTGTTGTAAATTACATAAGGTTTAAAAATCATTTAGATATTTGATTTTTAAACCTTTAATGGATGATTTTAAATGATTTATAAGATATAAAATCATTTAAAATCATCCATTTGGTTAGTTTATAGGATCTCATCTTCTAATTGTGGCTTATTTGTTTGATTTTAATTGTGTTTAAAATTATAAATGTATGACAATGTTATAAAACATGAAACTTCATGTTGAAAGACTACTCAAATGTTTCTGTAATTTATAAGTAATTTGGGATTGCAGCAAAATGCATTGTTTTATTCCAATAAATGTAATTTTAAATGCTATTTTCTTTTTAATATTATAAATGTACTTTCACATGCTAGTCTGCATTTCCCTTCTCTTTAGAAAACTTTGTGATGCAAGTTCAGTGTGTTCCTTCACCATACCATTTTCAATGCTTTAGCATATTATATTAATAAAATATAATTATCAGGTAACAGAAACAACTTTTATGCTTTAAAAACTTTTATAAACCTGATATGTATTAAAATTGAGGAATAAATTAATGATTAGATATAAAAATGCAGTATAAGCACTCTCTGGAAGAATTGCTTTCCTCAAATCTTGTTGATGGTGCGTATAACTAATATGAAAATGAAAAATTAAACCATCAATTTGATCCTTAAATTTAATTAAGGGAATTATAAGAATGTTAAGCATTTAAAATCAATCAGTCATTTAATATTCATAGACTTATTAAAAGCAAAATGTTAGCTCATTTGGTATTTTTCTATTTCGTATTTTGGTATTTTTCTATTTCAAATGATAAAGTCACCAATAAAGTCTGCTTGGCGAGATTGGTGTCGGCGAAATGGAAAAGTACCATTCATTTTAGGAATTGTAAAAAAAATCTGTTTATAATAGTTCTATTGTTTGTTTAAATTACAAGCTTTCATTGGCTGATGCTGTCCAAAGCTTACCTTTAAGTAAGCATGGGCATCATTACCATTGTTACCATTTCTCCCTCCCTCATGAGATTTACTGCCTTTGATCAACACTGGTGATGTGGCCCCATGATACTCTAGTGACTCTTCTCTATTTTTGACACTCTTTATGTATCCTTTTTAACTTCCTTTTCTGTTTTTCTAACATCTAGATAGCAATAACATCTTGTTTGGTGCAGCATAGCCTCATCTAGCTCTTGTGCCATTAAATTCCACCATTGATTGATTGGTTTTTATTAATGTTGCTCTAGAAGCACACAAGGGTTATTGGTGATTGACCTCGTAATTTTTAACCTCAGGCAAGTGACGAGATGATATCCATACTGGCACCTCCCTCTTCCAACTTCTACACCATGCCAACAGGAGGGGGCTCAAAGTCCTCCTGTTGCGTGGTGTAGAAGTTAACGTGCATCAGTTCCGACTACATGGCGTCCTTAGAGGCATCAAAGCTGGAACCTACAACTTGACGAAAACTGCTGGCTGCGAGTCCACAACCATAACCACTAGGCTATCACAGCCACAACTCCACCCTCACTCACTTTCATGGGCTATTGAATTCTGAGGAAAGACTTGTCAATACGTAACACAAATGACGCTAATATGTTTGTAATCTTGCTTGTCTTATAACAAATTTAATGATTTGTAAAATAGTTTATGTATAATTTTTTTTTCATACATGCCACAGGATGATGCAGATTTTAAACAAAAACAAAAAGAACAAGAAAAAGCTCTGAAAGAAGCAAGGGACCGAGCAGCTAAAGGTGGTCCTTTAGGTAAATAAACAGTTTGTTATTTTAATATGTTGTATGATGTGTACAAATAATCTTTTATCAATTAAAGGTTTAAATTTTAAAATTTTTTCATTTGTGTGATGACTAAAATGTATAATTCACTTTTCAAATTCTCTCATTTGATTTTTAAAAATAATTATCATGAATATTTTAATGCATAAGAGAAAGAATCAATATGAGTAAATATATTTTACACTTAAATTTTTTTACTATCACTTTATTTCTAAAAAATTGGGTGGAAGTATGTCCCCTAATTATTAATCATTTAGGTTTAGTGGTTGAAAAAATCATTGTCAGGTTTATCAGTTTAATCCTTTATATATATAGATACATATATAGATTTCAGCTGTAGTTATCTGTATTTCGTGGAAATTTTGTTAGAATTTGTATTCAAAAAAGTCATTAAATTTAAATAAAATTTAGTCTGGAAAATTCTGTTTTGGGAAGTTTTAGTTTGAAACATTTTTGTGCAAGGAGGGGGGGGGGGGTGATACTTTAATAAATTTATGAAAATAGATGAGAGTTTAAAGTTGGATGAAATCAAATTTTAAATTGTATAATTTTAAAGCCAGGGAAAATTTTTGCTTGACATTTACTTTCATCTGTTTCCATAATATATGTCTATATGTGTGCATGTATCTTTTTATTTTATTATCTATTCTCTTCCCCCCCCCCCCCAACTCTAAATGGCTCCTCACTCTACTAGGTTTTACAACAAATGAATGTTGGGGTTTCAATCTGGAAACTGGTTTAAGTAAATTATCTTCCCAATAAGCAGAAAACCATATTAATGAATTTGATAAAATATTATAAAAATGCATAATCTTGGTGATCTCTTTGGTCACCAACCAAAAGGTATTTGGGTTCAATTTATATCAGTTCAAATATTTTCAGAAGTAGATTTAATAAAATTTGATAGAAAAAACTATTTATTCTGTTTTATATACATTTATATAAATGACTGCAAATTTTAAAAATTTTCTCCCTAACTAGGAGCTGGTGGAATTAAAAAGTCTGGAAAAAAGTGATATTGGCTTTTTCTTGGATGTATGTACCAAAGAATATAAATTTGTTTCTAATATAACATATTTTGTTCTATCATGTAATTAATAATTTACAATGGTGAGGCGACAGAACTGTTAGATGTTAGAACTTTTTGTTGGATTTAAGCTATTGATCGTGTTTGTTACATAAATGTCGTTGCCATTTTTTGCATGTGTTTAAACAACTTTTTACTTAATTTTTTAAATAAAATGTTCATGTATATGTGTTTATAGGAAAACATAAGATTAAAAATAAAGACATTTTTAAGTAAAAGTGAAATTCTCTTTAATCATTGGTAAAATATATTTTTACTTGCAAACTCTTTGTATGCATACACATTTGCAGGATAACTTTCATAAACATTCTCCCATTATGTAAGTGTAGCAATTTAAAATTAATAAGGAAACAACTTTTATTGTGATGTTCCATAAAAGTCTTGAAATTAGTTTGTCAATAGAAAGATTTATTAAGTCCTCAAAAAATTATAATTCTTTATTTTCTTATTTTCAAAAGAAATGTGTGTAAATTAAATTCAACACATTTCTTTGGACTTATCAACATTTTTCTTTTATGAAATAACTTTAATAATCAAAATCACTTAAATATTATCTAAAGATTACTATTTACTGTATATTTCTGCATACACACTGAGAAGTTTTGAAACTTTTTCTAAGCTAAATTGCACAGCCTATATATGGATTTGCCAGTTCCTAAAAAATGTAGGCACTTTACCGTTGCTGTGCATAAGCAATATATTACCAAGAAAAGTATGTTTTTATCTCTGAAGTTTATGAAGAAAATAATTCTGTATGAAATTATCATTCTTTTTATGAAAATGAGTTTTTACATTACTGGTTCTCTGAGTTGTCACCGTAATGAAAAATATGGTGTCTGCAAGATCTGCGCTCGGATGATAGAAAAATTTCAAAATGTATGTTAGAAATAATAATAGAATACCATAGGTTATGTGTGCATAAAAATAACAATGGAATAGTTATGTTGCTTTAGTCCTCTTATATTTTGGGTGCTTTGAATGCTACTAATATTTTGTGTAAAAAGAAACAAAAATGTCGTAAATACTTTAAAGTTCATGTCAGAATCCAAATCATTTATTAAATTCACTTTTACTCATTGGAATGTCTGGATGTATATAACCTTCTGTACTAGAATTATGTCATCGTTAATTGCAAAATATTTTACATCAAAGGAAAATGCACATGAAATGGCTTGTATTTGAAAGTATATAGGATATATTTGTAACTTATTGTAAATATTTTTCTGAAATCATTTAGTTCTGGCTCTTAAAAATAGTATTAAAAAGTCATTTATATATGTTTTTTAAAACCATTTGTATTAACACTAGGTTTACCATAAGTTTGCATATACCTGTTTCTACCAAAAGGGTCAAAATGACCCCTTTCAGTATTTAATTAGAAAAAATATAAATTGACTTATCTATTATGAAGTAAAGTAGAAAAAACTACATCAGTAGTAGTAATTCATTTTTATTATTCTTTTTATTTCCAATATTTTAACACAAAGCATTTTTTACAAATTGTAATTTTTTTTCTCCATACATACTCTACAAATGTATTTTTTGCAACTGTCATGGGTAACTTATGTTTTATTTTTATTGCAAAGGGCTATTTGGTATTTTTTTCTTGATCTGAAACTATCAACTGCATCCACCAACAGCTCATTCAAATTTTCTGATTCGGATGAACCTTTTATACAGCAAGTTTTTCTGCCAGCTGGAACAAATAATCCTTCCTAGATATATTTTCACCAGTGATTTCTTTATATAATATCCACGAATTTATCCTGGCCAAATTTAGGGTATTGAAAAAGACTTGCAGAGGCCTTCTTTGAGATGATGGTTTTACAGTAAATTAGAGATTAAGTGTATTTAGTTTTGTAATAAAGTTCATACGATTCAAAAATTTTATGTTGTATTAATCAATCAGGAGTTAATGAAAGTTAAATATATATTATTTTTTGTCATAATAATTCCAATGGCACTTAATTCATATTTAATAAAACTTTAGATTTTTAAATAACATTGTTACAAAAATTAAGTCTTGTGTCAGCCTTAAAGTGAAAGCAGTGCAATAAAGAGGATATTTCAAATGAGATTTTATTTTCATATTCTGGGTAAGATGAAACATAGGTAGTATAATTTGGACAGATTAATGACAAAACAGGAACAAATATAGTGCTAACAATAGTTCAGGGCTGAGACCCATGTGGTGACTGGGTATGACAATAGTCTCACTGAAGCTCTTGCATGTCAAAAGAGGCGACTAAAATGGGTATCCAGCATCTGGGGATTATATCAGGGGACTTGCCTTCTTAAGGTAAGTACGGCATAATGATTCCAAGGACCCTAGTGGTCTATTTCTTTCCTATGGGGTGTACTGTCTTTGGTAAACACAGGTGACGCACCCCTAGCAATCTTCCTCTATTTTTAACCCTCCTTCTTGTCTACCAATTTTTGTCTTTTTTTTTCAATTTTTCATGTCTAGACCACAGTTAAATCTTGTTTGGTGCAGCATAGCCACATCTGGTTCATGTGCCAATAACTTTCACATTCACTCAGTTCAGGGCTGGCCATCTGGGAGGTACAGTGTATACTATGCATGGAGACCCCAACATGATCAAGAACCAAAATAATGTACTATTGAATAGGAAAATTTGACAATATTCCTACCATTGTCAGTATGATGTAAAGTTAATTTTATCATAAATATTTAGATTTATGAATTTCGACAATCTTTTGTCTCTTTCAAACTCATTCTTGATGGTGTGAATGGTTAATTTTTGTTATTTGATTCAGGGAACTGCCGAACATCCCCACCTAAGCTACTTTTAGTCAAGCTCTTGCAATATTAAACATCGAAAAAGAATTTTTAAAAATTGTAAGTTTCCTGTTGCGATTAATGTATTAGCAAAATTGTGCATTACATATGCATTAAGTTCGTATTTGTAATTTTTTTTTTTACTTGACAAAAAATTTAAGGCCCCTTATGGTTTTTTACACCATGGCCTTTATAGAGAAAACAGATTCTCGTTCATCCTCCAAAGTAATACTTTACAAACAGATATAGGCTGTTTCTCAACAGATTCACACCACTGTATTTTTGGCCATGTTTGACATTACTGATAAAATTCAGGAAAAATGTATAACTTCTCCTAATTGGAATATCGACAAGATGTCCAGTATTTTAAGGAATTTTCATTTAGTCACCAAGGTCAAGAGGGTCATTGCTTAAGCTCCCCTTGGTGACAGACGAAATATTTGTAAATGTCTCGTTTCCTTTTGAGTAATGTTACAGGAAAGCTTCATTATACATTTGTAACAATGTTAAAGCTGATAAAATGTGATGAGATTGATTTGAATTAGACACATGAATCATTAATGATATTCAATTTTCAAATAGATATCTGCTAAACACCAATATTAAATGTAATACCTTTTAAATTTTATCATTTCTATAAAAAGTTTGCATCATTGGACATTTTGTGAATTAGAAAAGTTTTAATTTGCTTATTTTTAAAATTGAATCTTTCAGTTGTAAAAAATTTTATATTTTTACAGCTGGTAGATTCTATCTTGTCTTCAAAATTCCTTTGGAAAAAGTAGAAGGTGTGTTAAAGAAGGGAGAGGGCTTTGGGGGTGGAAATCTACCCATCAACCTCCAGAATCAATTGCAGAGAATATGTCAGGAATCGTTGTAGCGCTCAAGTTGTGTCAGATGACCTTTTTCCTGGGTACCAACCTCTTCTTTCTCCGTCAAAATTTGCTCATATGGAGTTTAGGGGAAGGTGAGAAATGTTTTGTTCTTATTGACCAAGCACTTTGGAGGGTGTGAGTATGTATGCACTATTGGGGGATTGAAACTGGGAATTAAATTCTGAAAAAATCTTTTCTTTTTTTTTTTAAATCTTTCACATTTACTGGTGGTATACAGTTTGTCTGCTAGTTTCTTTACTTGAAACTCCCAAAATCTAATGTGTAGTGTATGTTAATTTGAGGGTCAACAAAATTATTTTGTGGTTCACTTTCCAGCATTTTTACTAACATTACATGGGTATTATTTCTTCCAACAATCTGGAAGATCTTTGATGTGCTTTAGGATTTCTACCATTAAAACCTTTATGCTACCTGCAATGGTCTGTCGAAAAATTGCCTTAGGGATATTCTTATGAAAATCCATTACTATGGGATTTTTCTAGTATTATATAATATAGTATCATAAATGCATATATTTCAACTTTGCAATGTTTTTTAACATTTTTACTCCATACATATTTCTTGGAAATAACACTTTATTACATAAGTTGTGTGTGTGACAAGTATTAATCTAAATTTTTCACTGATGTTCTTTTTTCTTACATTAAGTAAAATGAACATCTGTTGTGTACAGATGACATGCTGGTCTTAAAATCAGTTTTTATATCTGCATGTAATTTTTAAATTTCTATAAAATATTCAGTTGTTTAGAAATAGTACAAAATGAGATCTTTCACAATCTTGTCATGCAAGACAACTTTTTTCTTCAGCTTATTCCGTTTTAATTACATTCGTGTGCAAAATTTGGAGAATTTGCACAGTATGTCAAATATTTAAAAAATTGATGGAAAGATTTTAATGAAATTTGAAATGAGTATATATTTATAACAAAGAGAAAGACATCTCTCAAAAGTAATTTTATGTGCAAATGATTATCTATAAAGCTCATAGTGCAGGTATTGTGGTACATAAATTCACATTATAATATCAAGTTGAAACAGTCAGATATGGGGTATTGTCCCCTCTCATAGCCAGACAAGGTAGCACAGTGTGATAGCTTTTTGAACAGGAGGCAGTTGAGTCCCTGAGGTACTCTCTTAAGAGCTTCCTAGACATACTGTACAGAGTTATGGTCAGGAAATCTGGTCAAACAGTCTATGCAGATAATATCTTTTCAAGTAATCTTTGGCCAGCTGAACCCTATGATAATGAATGTTGTCTATTAAAGGAAGCCAGGACAAACTGCTCCTCTGAAAAGTTGAACGAAGGCTCCACTTTGTACTTCATAGCAGTCTAGAAGCTTTTGTCAAACACATGCTGAGGTGGGTGCCATCCACAACATAATGCCTGCCCAAACCAATAAATTCCCACTGTCATAATGATCCTTTTCTCTGATGAGAGACTCTGCTGAAGTTTAGTCTAAGGTGCATGTTTTCTGCACCATACTAAATGCACTCTCTTGTGTGCTGAATTGAGTAGAATGCAAACAAGTCTTCTGGCATACAGCCCTCTCTCATGAAGCTTTCGAGCAACTGTACACCATGAGACTTCGGTTGCAGTGAGAGAATACAAGTCATGAAGAGTTTCTAAGCTATACCAGACCAGTGTTATCATGCTGAAAGTGCCAAATAACAATCTTCATTCTTTGTTGTGAATTTTGATTGACCTTGTCCAAGTCTTCTCGATAAGGATACAGTGTCCTAATACTGTTTCGACACATTGCAGATGACACTGTGTGTTATGTTGAGCTCTGTAGCACCTACATTTGTGTTTGGCTTGCTTCCAATCTACCAACAATTCTTCACATTCTGTTTTCCATATGTTAGTGGCTACTCATTTTACCTGATACCCGTTATGCAACACTGAATGTTTGCATATTCTCTTAATATTGCTCACAAGTATACTTATAAAGAGGAACAGACAAATTGGTGAATTGATGCATGTAGAATCATAAATATTCAAATATATTATATGTTCTTTGGCATTGATCTTAATTTTAAAAAAAAATATGACAATCCTATCTATGATGTGAAAATCAAAAAACTGTCTTCAGTCTGGCTCTTCAAATTTGTGTTGCTGCATTTTAAATGTAATTGAACATATTAGTCCTCACATGTAGTAGAGTAGAAATTAATGTGAAATATATAAGCTTGGGTATCATGCTGACCTCTTGACTATGATTCAAAATTACATATTTTGTTGCTGCTCTAGTGTAACATTAATAAACCAAATCAATCTGTCCAGTGTATGACTTACTTTTTATGCAGAAGATTCTTGTGTTGTATTTCTAGCAATTTAAAAATGATTCTTCAAAGATTGCATATTGTCAATGTAATAGCAAAGAATTAATTTTGCTCAGTTAAATAAACTTCTATAACATGTGATATTTAATAATATATCATTTATTTATTTTCAGATCATGTTATAAATATTGGCTTTGGATCAAAGGTCTCAATGTTGAATGAATTTAAGTGCATTTTCTTGTATATAAAGTTCATGTAAAATCATCAAAATAAATAAAAACGAACTTTTTAAAATAACTGTAAAATTGCATATCTTATTTTGGATGAGTGAAATTTTTTTCATCAGTGCTGGGTTTTGGAAAAAAAAATTGGGTCATTATGTGTGCAAATAACAGTAATGAATAATAATTCATTGTAACAGGATTTTTTACAATATACTCTAGCAAAAACACACACGCTTTTAACACATGAATGCATCTGCAATTCCCCTTTCAAATATATTATTGAACATCTTATGAATGAAATACATATTTAAATAAAAATAACAAATTGTTACTAGATTTAAATGTTTTAATTTTACAAAACTATACAGAAATCACATGAATATTTTTATACATTTGAATGAAATATTCATTAAATCACAAAAAGTATATGAAAAACAAATCTGGATATACTTTAATATGTGACATAGCATGATCAGACTTAAATTTTCAACATTCCATGATATTCTGGATCAAAATATGTAAATTATGATTATTATTAGACCCTTATATTGCATTTATTTACATAATTCAGTGCATATAACAATTTTTATGGAGCTCTAAATTCATTTAGTTATCAGTGAAGAAAAGATATATCTTATTATTATTTTTTTATATATAAATTCTCATTTTTTTTACCTAAATAATCTAGCAAAACCATTACAATCAGTAATGAACAAAGCTCTGAATTTAATATTTTATTTCTACATCACAATAAGTGCCACTTGTAATTTTAGCTTTAGGGAAATCGATTCAAATTACATTTGGTTTTATTGAAATAATTCCACTGTAAAAACATGTAATCAATGACCTTTTAAGTGCTTAGCAAATACTGAGCTTGAATTATTTTTTTGTCACAAAAAAATTTAAAATCCTCTCTTCTTTCTTAATGTAACTATAAATTGAGAAAAGACACTCATGTTTCTAACATTTCCTCAACAAGTTAATGATTGTAAGGAACAAGTGAGTCTGTGAATCTTAAGATTTTGAGAGCCTACATATAGAGAGTGAACCAAGCAAACTCAGGGTTTCTTTATTAGGCTGAATAATTTTTTTCCCTTAGGCTTTTAACAGAAGCTGTAGTATAGAATTTTTTTAGATAAAAAAAAATTCATTGAAGGACGTTTGAAAAGTCAAACAAAAAATTTGTTCTTATGAAAAACTGGAAAACACACATTTTTTACCAAATCAAAGTAAGAAAATAATTTTGAATCAATAATTTTAAAATTCCATTTAAAAAAGATTTACAAGGATACTTTGATATTTTATTATAAAATACACACTTAAAATAATTAATCTAAAAAATTTGCTATTTCAATAAATATTCATGGCAACCCATTTGATGTCCTTTTAATGAAAACAAATAAAAACAGAACAGTTAGATGGATTAGCATCCACTCTGTGCAACTAAATAAAAAATTGTACCTTTTATTTGAGAGGCTGTATTAATGTTTTTTACCATACCAACACTAAAAGTCTTTTGGAGTAATATTATTGCATACTCCTGAACTAGAACAGTAAATTCAGGTAAATGTTCCAAAGCAGTAAGCACAATATCAACTTGATCACTCTCTAAACACTGAAGGTAACTCGAAATGAACAGTTTACCTTGACTTGGATTATTTTTAACATATCGCATCACAAGATTGAAAGCAGTCATGCGGAATTGTGCATTACTGTCATGCATCAAGTTTTTCAGACTGTCAACAACATGTTCCAAGATATTAGGTTTCTTATATGATAAGCTTTCTAGCTCTTGCAAAGCAACAGAAATATCCTCTGAGTTCCCTTGTGATAATCGATTAGCAATTGAAGGGATGTGAGTTTGGGATATACTTTGAAACTGCAAAGCTGCAATAGCATCGTGGAATGAGGGCTCCACTTTTTCATCTGATCCTGATGTGCCCCAATAATGCATGCAAGATCCAGTAAGGATAGATCGGATATTCATTAAATCTGGATGAAGTGAAGCCAGATCTTGCAAAACATCACTGTACTGCTGTATAAACTGGCGCGCTTGTGCTGGCTTAGTAGAGAGGTATAAAATCAGGAATCCAAAAAAGCGGTTTAAAAGATGAAGTACTTCTTTAGGTGAACCATATGTTTGAAAAACCTCCATATAAAGAGATAAAATATCATTTAAATCACTACTATATTCTGCTTTAAAAAGAAAAGGTGGTAAGAGTTCAATGATACTTAGGTAACAGCTGAAGAGAGCAACATGGTTTTGTTGACGGAATAAGTGATATTCTAGATGTACTCTTCCTCTTAGTAGCGTAATCATCATAGGGAGCTGTCGTAAGAGTAAAATTGGATGGGTGATAGCCATTTTCTTGCAAATGAATTCAATGCGTACCATCTTTGTTAAGCACTGCTTGCTAGCATCAGTCCTTGCTAAAGCCAACAGTAAAGTATGAGAGATAATGTCTAACTTACAATGATGAGATTTGATCTCATTAGAACTTTCCGACATAAATGAAACCACATCAGACATAAGGGTGAGTACTGATGGGATTTGATGATAAGCCTGGAGCAATAATTCATGTCCAAGTTTACTTCTTGTTCCTCCATTTTTTATTACATGAATCAAATGATTCACACAAGCATTAATCAAAGGAGTTCTCAAAGCAAGACATTTCATCAACAAACCCATTCTCCCTTCTATACATGAGAAACAATCTGACAGTCCAGTCTGGGTTTCAACTTGTTCTCCCGGACTTTTTTGCAGAGCCTCCTCCAATATATAATTTACAACAGATTGTATCTGAAGCTCAGTAAGAGCTAAAATGTCTTCCTCAGAGCCACCTTTACTTTTTTTGTAACGACCCTGCCATATTTTAGGAATGTATATACAAGCGTGTAAGAAATCTAGAACTGATGTTGGATCAAATTTCAGGTCACTCCTTGAGGGATTCAAAACAGTTTGAACATAATAGCATAAAATATCCCAACTAGATTGATGAATAAGTAGAGCCAATAAGTAAGGCCTAAAAGGAACTACTATTGACTCTTGCTGTGCGCTGATCAGAGAGAAAAGTAAATGGCACTGGGATTCTGGGAAAGAACTGATTATTTTAGGCTCTAAACATTCAAGCCAGTCTACAAAAAAACAGAACTTTGAACGGTTAAAAGTTTTCACAGAGGGACCAATGTTGGTGGTTAATCGTTTGATTGTGATACTTGTCATGGCATTCATCAGAGGTTTAGTGTCTCCTTGAGAAATAGCATACTTTACTAAATACTGCATTACTTCTTCTAATCGTAAAGAATCTTCAGTTTCAGCTAATTGAACTATCTTTTTTATATTGTCACTATTATAAGTATTATACTGCTGAACAAACATTTTCCAAGGAACTGGCTTTTTAGTCTCTGGAGGTTTGTGTTTATTATAAAATTGAGAGGCAACAGTCAGTAAGGAGGAGCTTGTTGAAGATAGAACATAAATAATTTGTTGGCAGATCCACTTTAACTTTTGTGCTAGTTGACTTTTTGTAATATCAGCCTTTGATTGAGAGGCGGTGGCAAGTCGGAATAAAACAGATGAATAGTAAGATTTCTTGTGTAAAGCCTGCAGAAAAGGCATTTTAGAATCACTTCTTAAGATTTGTTCACATGTTAAGATAAAAACACTAACTGCACCACCTTCAGAAATTTTATCTAAGATGTCTTTTGATAAAGCTTTCTGCAATCCCTTGAAAATATCCTGTTCTTGTTTTGCACTTAAAATTCCATACTGAGTATTTAACCCTAGCAACTTTACTAAAGAAATTGAAACAGAATCTACACCAATTGCAGTTGGAAGTTTAGGAGGAGCCCGTTGTATAACTGGAGTCTGATTTTGCACTGTATCTGTGTCCATTGACATCTCAGCAGAATCATTGTCCAATAAAAGTTTAGCAAATTTATCACCACCTGAAGCTCCTCTTCTGTGTTGGACTTCAACGAGTTGAGACATGTAGCATTTGTCCAAAACTGCTTGTTCAACAGAAAAACTATCCATTTCCACAGCCAAATCTAAAGTTCGTAAAAGCTTACTCATAGATGATATAGGAATACCAAATGATTGGATGAAGAGTACAAGCTGAGAAGGATCCAAATCTTTCAATGCAGCATCTACTAATACACCAACGGATGATCGTATCATACGCAACTTCAACCAGTCAGGCAATAAAAGTGCTTCTTCAGATGTGTCGACTAGAAAAGCCTTGGGTTGCTCGGCATTCAATGGAAACCAGATATCCAATAAAGCATCAAAGTATGATCTAACGCCATACAATGGTGGACCATAGGTTAAAACAATTATCATTGCATGAACCACAAGTATATGCATTGTTGCTGATTCTCCTGAAGCCCACTGAATAAGTATCTGATCTTGAGATTCAGACCAAGAATATACTTCTTTTGATGGAATTTTTGCAGCATTTAAATATTTAAAAAATATTTCAGAAACAGATGATAAAAAATCATTTATATCTTCAGAACAAATGCCTTCAACAGGTAGAATGGTATTTACAATAGTTGGCCTTTCAACAATCATTTGTGCCATGTCTAATGCCAAATCGGCAAATTCTTGGAGATTGTGATCTGGTGTGTGTGTGGCTAAAAAAGTAACATAAGATGCAATAATCTGTGGATCATTCTCTATTTGACAAGCCTGGCGTAAAAAGATACTTATTTGCGATCTAATTGCATCAAAATGGATCAAATTTGGCATACTTTTTAACAGCCAATGATGTTCATTTGCATCACTTTTCTGCAACACATCCTCGTCTTCTGAAACAGGTGATTTATTAGGTTGACTTAGAAGCATGTCCAAGCCTTTCAAAGCCAGTGTCCTAGCACTTGTTTGTTGCGAGCTTAGTCGTTTCATGAAATAACTGATAACCTCAATTGTATCATGAGGTTCACTATCAGGTTCATGAAGCAACTTTTGCAGGTGAAAAAGCAATTGTTCTTGTTTCTTTTTCTTTTTAGCTTGACTTTTTTCTGCGTCCTCATTTGGCTCATTAGTATTTCCAGCATCACTTATCAAAAACTCACACAAACATTGAACAGGTAACATATTGAAGGAACTAGCACTTGATTCCACTAATTCACTCAACCATGACATGGATTGGGTAGTTCCTTGCCTTTGAATCACATCTAGTAAAAAGTCTGGATTTCGACTATGGCAGAGAAGATCACCAAGTTTCAATTTTACATTCATAGTCTTAAGTTGATCCAAAACTACACCAGGTGGTTTCCTAGCTGGACCATGCGGATCCATTGAAATTAGTTTTGATATCAAAAGACTATTTGATTCGGTAATGGTCACTTTGGTTGAAGCAGCAGCTAAATGGCTTTCAAACAGTAGAATTTCCTCCTTTTCTATTTGACTCATCTGAAGCTCTCTGTTTCTAATTTCCTCAACCTTTTCACCAAGTGTCATTGTAGGAGGAGGAAAAACAAACTGATTTGTTATGCACATTTCCATCAAATTTCTCAACATGGGACAAGTTTTCCAAGCCATGTCACCAAAAGTGGTTGGATTATGGCAAATAATGATCAAAAGCATGGACCAAGCTTTCCAGTACAATTCTGATATTGCTAAGTTAGGTGGGTGGTAGCCTTGAGGCAAAGAAATATTCTCAGGGTGATGATATGCACATAAATTGAATATAATATCACATAATTCTGTATTTTCAAATTCCAAAACAGGAAAATTATCAAAATAAGTAACAGCAGCTCTTTTGACAAGCTGATCAGCCAGCTCCAGGGCATCATGTGCTGTAAGAAGATGATCCCTTGAGAGACCAGTTATGAGTATACGCATCAAGGTTTCTTCGAGTAATGGAACTTCAGAAGCTATGCGCAAAAGTAACATTCTTTCACTTTCAGTAGGCCAATTGTCTTTATTATAATAGTGCTCAATTTGTTCCATAAATAACAGTTTGTGAATGCAATGAATGAACTCATTTCGCCCAGGTTTATACACCTTGGGAACAATAGAGTGCATCCAATACACAGCATCCTTTTGAATGTTAGAGACCTGCAACTGATAATTTCGAAGAACAGATAGATCCTTCTTCTCACCTCTTGTGCACACAGAATATTGTTCTTTAACAGTAGGGCTGATACCCAAAAAAATTGCTAAAACAATTAAGTCAGTAATTGATAGAAATATCCTTTCCTTAAGAGGCAGTTCTAACTCCAGAAATGCTGGATCCCTTTTCTCTTGTATAAGACCAATGCAAAATAGTGAAAAGTTCAAATCGTGTCGGACAGTACGTACAATCTCGCGTAAAAGAACCCTTAATGCTCTCAAATAGTCATCTTTATTGCATAATAAATCTAAAAACACATCAGCCAACACTGTAGCAGCACGATCAGGAGAATGTTGAAAAATTATTGCCAGCAGCTGCATGTTGTTAGGATTTCGAGAATTAGAAAGTTCATTGTATATAGAATGCTTGAGCAATGAACTCAGATTTTCTGGATGTTGTCCTATAAGTTCTTTCATGCACTGAAGGTAATGATTGATAATTGGTTTTGCTTTGATCCGAATTTTTATCAATTGACTGATCACTTCCACATCATGTTGATTATGCTGATTGCAATTTAAACAAACAGCCAACAACAGTTCTTGGGCTGGTTTTGTAAGTTTAGGGTTTTGAAGCCACATTTCAAGCTTTTGAGAAACTTGTAGCCTAACCTCACTAATTCCACATGTGGATACAAGAAATCGTAATGTATTCCTTGGTACTTCAGAGGGTTGGCGACGAGTCATTTGTTCTCTGAAAACTTCCACAACATGCGATGAAAGCTCTTCAGCACTGTAAACGAATCTGGGATACACAACAACTGAATCCAAATTTTCTTGAACTTCCATAGATAAACTCGAACAAGATTCATCATCATCTGTTCCTAGATTGGGTGGACTTGGACAAGCTTCTGGCTTAAAAAGTCTATCTGGAATCATCATGCTCCTAGGAATAGATTTGGTATTGAAAGCTGTTAAAATGTTATCTACAAAACCTTTACAATAATCATGATCAACCCACATTCTCTCTCCCAATGAGTCTTCTATATAAGCTTTCACAAAAATTTCTGGCCAACTGCTCTCATCTTTATATGCAGCCATCAAGATATTTGCTGCTAAAATGCAAACTAAATTATTTCCTTTTGCTTTAAAGTTCACATTCAAATCCCGTTTAAGTAAGCTGCAAAATGCCTCAATACTTAATTCAGAAGTGAAAAGATATGGTCTACACTTAGCTAGATATTGTAAACCCAAATATAAAGGGGCATCAAATTTGGAGCGGCTTGATTTTAACTTTTTCACTGCACCACAAATTAGTGCCTCAACCTTTTCATCATCACTACAATCTTCAGCTTCAAGTACTTTATTAACTAAATCATTTGATTCAACTTCTATAGCTATAGTATCCCACTCGTCACTTTTCACTGCTTCTTTTCGCCCAATTGGCCCAATTCTTTTGATGTGAGATGTAGAAGAGATTTTGGCCTTCTTGGCTGGAACAGCTGATGAGCTGGAACCAGAAACATCTCCTTTTCTTTCAGATGAAGATGAAGATATTAAAGAAGATTTGCTTTTTATTTTTTGGTCATTTAACTCTCCTTGTCTGCTTGTAGTGGTTTTGGAACCCAATGCAATGAAGTCAGATACATGAAGTGGTTTGACTTTGTTGGCAGATCTCTTCAGTTGCTTCTTTTCACGCTCCATTTCTCAGAGAATTTCTGAAATGACAAAAAATTATTTCTATATTCTATATGTGAAACAAAAATCTCTTTAAACATAACATAGATTATTAGATTATGATCAAAACTGATTATTACACTGCATTAATTACTTAGAATGGTTTCAAATTTATTAAATTTTGCTTCATTTAGAAATTTTAGTATTTATGAAAGTCATCATTTTCCATCTATCTTATAAAAGAAATTTTTTTCAAAATTAATATTAACTTAAAGCCACTAAAAAATTTAACATGTATCGATATTGACAATGAATATTATTTGGAATTGATCTTTTCTTGCACAGTAACTAAAATAACAATTTTTTTAAAGCAGATGATCATATAATTAAGAATAGAGATATCACACATAACATTTATGAAAGTTTTATTTTGAAATAATTTTTAGAATTGTTTAAAATAATAATTTATAAATAGCAAATTAAAAGCATACATTAAGATATTCATAATCATCAATAATTCAAAATCGAATAAAGTCAAAGTCAACAAATTTCAATTGTGGAACTACTTAAAAAATGAATTTTTCATACATTGAATTCAAAACCTTCCCATTTGAATCAGCTGGTTAAGTAATACAGATTGTGTAATTCATAGAATCACAGGTTAAATTTCAGACTCCACCACAAAACTATCATGCTCAATGAAGGGGAGCTCCTTCAGGTTAACTGAAACTGGACCTCAAAATACTATTCTATGTAATAGCTAAAAGAGAGTGACATTAGCTTACACATTGTCCTTGTTACTTGATTTTATCATTTACTAGACTAAATGATGAAGTCTGTCACTAAAGTAACATTATTTTAGGCCAAACAATCGATTTCAAGTCAATCTCAAATAGTTGTACTAAATAGCAAAATATAAGCAATCAAAGATACTTGCACTGATTTATTAAAGTCATTATTTTCCTACTACCTTATAAAAGAAATTTTTTTCAAAATCAACATCTACTTAAGGCCACGATGTAAAAGTAAATAACTCTCACTCAAACACAACTAAAATTAACACAGGAATTAGCTTAGGGCACAATTTTAGCCCTAACCCTTTTTTCTATTTATGTGAAAGACATTCCTAAAGCATTCAACACGATTATCTGCATGTACGCAGATGACACGGCTATACTAGCACAGAACAAAGAGCCACTTTTAGTGGCTCACGCACTACAAAAACGTATCACACGACTAGAAGACTGGTTCTCCAAATGGAAAATCACTCTGAATGCATCAAAATCAGAGGCCGTCTTCTTTTCAAACAAAACAAAAAACACCAAACCTGAAGTAACAATATATTCACACAAGATCACCTGGTCTAACCACACCCAATATCTTGGAGTAATTCTTGATACAAAACTCACGTTCGAACATCACATAACACAATGTATTAAAAAATTCTGAGCCAGCGCGTATTCGATTTACCCCTAATTGCTCAGAATTCAAAATTAAATATCCGCAATAAGTTGCTTATCTATACTCTGATTTTCAGACCTAACCTAACTTACAGCTGTCCCATTTGGGGTTTCGCTGCCAAAACACATATTAATAAACTTGATAAAGCTCAAAATAATATCATCAGACAAATAGTAAATGCTAGATGGTTTATGAGAAACACAGACATATACTCCTCTATTAACTTCCCAACAATCAAACAAATCATTCAAAACATTTCACTTAAATTCTTTAATAATCTCGTGACCATCGATAACAAATCTCTCCTTAATATCTGTAACTATGATCCTGATTTAAAAATTAAAAGACCAAAAAACATTCTATTAAACTTGTAACTAACAAACACCAGTCTCCTCACGCAAACACTTTAATTTTCACTCATTTATTTATGTTTTCAATCACCAGATGTCTCTAGCTATGCTAGAAACTCCTACCTCGAGTAAACTACATACACACACTGAATGGCAGCCTCCCCATTGGTTGGCTGATAAGTCAGATATATACACCTACTCCTCTCTGATCAACTCAAGTCAGCCACTCAGAAAGCTTCCAGCCTCCGAGTAACCTTTCATCATATTATTACTCAACTGAATGCTTTTTTAATTAAATTCATTAATTTCTTTTCCAAATTTTGTACAATATTAAATTTGTTAAACTCACAAACACAGTTCTGGGCAGGAAAAGCCAAAGTGAAGCTCTTTTTTAAAATTCTATACCTGACATGGAGATTAAGAGCATAACGCTCAGGTGCTCCAGTGTGATCCCGTCAACTGAAACTTAGGCCACCAAAAAATTAATAATAAGGCAATAACATAATTATCTCATGAAAATAGATATGATTTCTCAATATTTTACTTTACTAGACATTTATGATGATATTTAACCTAAAAATTGAAAATAAACAAAATGATATTGATGAAAATCAAGCCATTTGTTTGGCAAGATTTAAATCCATTTATTGCATGTGTCTAATCTTTTGGTTTCCCTAGACAACTTTAAAAAAATACAAGTTGATTGGATCCACATAAAAAATATACTCATGGAAAAAGAAAAAAATATAGAATACGTAATTATATCATATATAAGCAATTTAATTAATTAAAATAGAAAACATGACAGCATCATAAAATTTAACAAATTTTTAACATTATTTTTGAGACATTTTATCAGTAAGCTCATTGTGGACATCGAAGCATACATAGCATGATAAAATTCGGAAGCAAGAACATCTGCAGACTTTTTTTTACTTTTAGACTTTTTTTTGGAAAATTTACAGACTTTTTCTAATGCTGGTAATTCTGTAAAATTTTCATATAAAACTGGTATACCAGTAGATTACTGAGAATTTTTACACTGTGAATATAAAATTAAAATTCATTGTAATGAGAACTTTTATTTGATTCTTG
Source organism: Nephila pilipes (assembly GCA_019974015.1). Classification (NCBI taxonomy): domain Eukaryota; kingdom Metazoa; phylum Arthropoda; class Arachnida; order Araneae; family Nephilidae; genus Nephila; species Nephila pilipes. The sequence goes on along the minus strand of BMAW01109585.1, from coordinate 8,224 downwards.
TATACTGTGACAAATGTATACGAAAATTAACTGTATTCTTTTAACTTACATAAAATTCAATAGATTCAAAACAAATAATAAGTAATAACACCTATACATGAAAAAAATATAAAGTTTCATAATTGAAACAATTGTGCAGTATGTAATTAAGTACACAATGTTTTATTTGCATATTTTTTGTCAATGTGTTACAAAAAAATATGCAAATAAAAAAAATAAACATTACTGATCAACATTTTGATTTCCTAATCATGGTCTAATTTTTGAATAAAATAACTGCACAATAGAAGAAAAAAAAACTCTTTCAGATTCTACATTTATTGCTTTAATAAATATTTAAGAACTATACATATATATACTACTTGAATATATTTTCCTGATGGTTACTTCAGGTTTTTTTTTAATGATTTCATATGTATATAGTGCTTGATGCAGATTATCATGTTGTATTTCTGTTTTTGCATTGATCAATAACTTAAGCTAATCTTTCATAGATAATGTAATTGCAGATAATGAAAGAATTGTGCATTCTGAATTTTTTAAAACAAGTAACATTATTTCTGTTTCAATCTGGCTGACCAAAGTAAGTATATAACATTCTTATTTCATGATATGCCAGTTCAATCAATTCCATGTTTTTATTTTTAATAGCTCAGCCCAAAATTTTAATAAATATGAAAAAATGTACCAAATTTCCAGTAAAAATAATATAATTTGAGGTTAAAAATCACAAATAAATAAATTGGTATACCAGCACTGCAATCCATAATAAACATTCCATTGACTTTTAATTCTGACTTCTAAGAAAGAGGTACCAGGATTACTCCTTTCTCCTCTCACAAACACTGCATAAAGAGAAAGTGTTTTTGTTTAATTAATTTATTCTTTGGATTTTGGTAAGTCAACCAATTTCAATTTTATATTATTTCAAACATCAGGAGGCAACTCAAGCTGAGTCATTCCACATTCAGAGTGAAGGAATTAGATGACTATAATCCCACAATGAATTCCGATATCTCTAAATACTTTCAAAGCCCTAAAAATGATCAGGAGCTCATAATAAGGATGGGAAATAGAAAAATAACCAAATTTACCATATTTCTGAAAAATAAACAAAAATTATCACCGATTCCTAAAACAAATCCACAACTTCTACATTCAGAGATAAAAGGCATGACTTCTGGACATGAAAATATTTCAAATATGACATTTACACAGAATGAAAATGTATAAAATTTAATACATCTGATACTGTATGCGAAGCAAAAATCCTCACATTAGAACAGATTGTAAACATATTGGAAAAAGTAAGTATCATTTGAAAAGGATTCACATCAAGTTTTCTAATCTCCAACTAGTGTACCACTGATGGATTTGGCAACAGAACTACAGAATACAAATGATATTGAAATAATGGAAATATGACACTTTGTGAAAAGCAGAGTAATCAGAAGGTTTCCCCAGAACTAATAACTATTTTTGGTACTGATATACCTGAAAATATTAAACCCTGGTTTAGTAACCACCACATACAAATTTTTATTGACAAACCAAGACAATGCAATAGATGCTTAAGTTTCTACCACACTTTCCAGTTCTGTCAAAATCCTATCAGTGTACAACACACACTGGCTCTTGCACCACTTCTGTAACATGTATTAACTGCAAACAAGACTATCCCATCAATTCTGCTCCATGTTCTATATTTCTTAAGAGAAACAGATCATGCAATATAATTGCCCGCACCATTTAACTAGAGTAAAAGCAAGACAAAAATATCAAAAAAAAAAAAACCTTTTGACAACTATTCTACAATTTTAAAAGCAAACCCACCAGGTCCAAATGTGCAAGAACTGCCGAAAAAAATTGGAAAATACCGTAACAACTTTTCAGGCCAAATTAGAAAAACAAACAATAGTAATTATGGAAATGATGGAGACAATGCTTGTATACTTTTGCAATATCTTTTAAACCAGAAAAAAATCTGCGTCCCCTAGTTGGAAAAATCTACCAGCAAAATGCTTCAAAACTTTTGTGTCCCCATACCTGGCGCATCTAACACCATAAAGAATGCACCTAAGAGATTCACATTGGATTATCTATTTTTATAAACGTTTTTCATATTTGATTTCATAAGTGGACAAAAAAAAAATTTCCACCATTAAAAAAAAAAAATTTCTTCCTCTACCACCATGGGACAACAGAATTTTAAATTTAGCCTTTTCCTTTTTTTGATTCATTTATGTTTTTTTCTGCAATGGAATTGTAGAAGCATAAAAACAAATCAATTTGGTTCTATATCTCTCCCTTCAGCAAGACAGATGTTTGGATCTTTCAAGAAACATTTTTGAAACCTGGTGACAAATTTCACCTTCCCTGAAAAATAATTTTCAGATAAGACAGACCAGGAAGAGGACTGCTAATAGCAGTGCCAACAAACATTTCTGCTCACCAAATCCCTACATCAATAATACAGACACCAGACACAGAAATGCTAATTGCTCAAATATATATTAATAGTACTTCTTTTCATATAATATATTTATATACTCCATGGAGAAAAAATATTTCATTTGAACAATCCTACTTAGAATCCATAAAAGATCCAATCTTGATTTTTGAAGACTTTAACCTACATCACCCAACATGGGATTCGAAAAATATTTCACTTCAAAGTAATGATTTTGCGAAATGGTTAACTGACTCCAATTTTATCCTTCTCAATACAACTATCCCTACCCACAGAAATAATATAAGTGCAGCTACTTTAATTGATCTCACCTTCTGCTCAGCAAACCTATTCAGAATCACTAATACTTATGTATTGGAATGCTCTTACGATAGTGATCAATATTTCATAATCAAGGAACTATCTATACAATGTTAAAATAAATGAATCTTTAAGAATACAGACTGACACTTAACGATGAAATAAGTTCAATTATTATTAGAAAATCCAGAAACAAAATAGATAACTTCACTAATACTATATCAAAAATAATTTGAAATAACACCAAGGAAGTTCGAATATCCAAAAGATCATTCCCTCCATGGTTGAACAGCACCTGCAATAATTTATACAGGCTCAAAAAATTTCTCAAAAAAGGCTATAAACAACATTTCACCACAATTGTGGATTAAATATAAACAATATTCGAGCAAACTGAGATTCCATATTAAACAAGAGAAAGCAAAGAACTGGGATGAAATATGTAATAAAATGTCTAATCCTAAAATCTTCTAAAAAAACTTACAACTAATAAGAACGCAGAATCAATGTTAACCTTCTCCAGTATCATAATAAATATGTAACCCAACCTCAAAAACAAGCTAATCTTTTTGTATCCAATAAAAGTTCTTACGAACCACTTCCCCTAGATTTTCTCAATAAAGAAAACAACCTTTATAAAAACCTCTCCATATTTCTGAATTAAACAGAGCCATAAAATATGCTAAAAATACTACCCCAGGAACAGATCAGATTAATGCAACTTTCCTAAGAAACTTGAACAATAGCCAACGAATTGTTGTTCTAAACTATTTTCAGCATTTATTTCAGAATTCCATTGTATCTCAGCCATGGAAACACTCAATTATTCTCCCAATTCTGAAACCATACAAAGACAAAACTAAAATTTCATCTTATAGACCAATAGCTTCAACTTTTATATTTTCTAAAACATTTGAAGGAATCTTAACTTACTTTCTGACAATAGAACCAAAACTTCACTCTTATCATTACGGATATGTACCATGTAAAGACAGTAAAGCAGCCACATATCTGATTCATAAACCTATTGCAGATGCCAAATGAGAATTTTTTTTTTTTTTTGTGTATAAAATTAGCTTGGATGAGTGAGTGATAGTGAAGTTTATTGGGGCAAGAGCCAGATGTGGCCATTCTGCGCCAAACAAGGTAAATCTGTGATCTAGACATTAAGACTATGAAAATAGATTAGTCGACAAAAAGTGTCAAGTGAAAAGGTAAAGTTTATTGGCACAAGAGCCAGATATGGCTATGTTGTGCCAAAAATGATTTAACTGTGGTCTAGATGTGAAAAAAAATGGAAGAAAAGACACAAATTGGTAGACAAGGAGGGTCGGAAATAGAGAAAGATCGCTAGGGTATCCAGGGGGTGCATCCCCCGTGTTTACCAAAGACAGTAAACCCCTTGGGAAAGAAAAAGATCACTAGGGTGCCTCAGGGTCATGATGCCCATACTTACCTGAGGAAGGCAAGTCCCTGAGGTCCCCTGATATAATCCACAGGGGCAGGGTGCCCGGCTATACCCCCAGACGCTGGGTACCCATTTTAGTCACCTCTTACGACATGCATGAGCTACAGTGGGGCTATTCTGTCATTCCCAATCACCACATGGGTCGAATTAGCTTGGATATAAAGGAAGCTTATGACTCAGTTTACATAGACGGTCTCTTGTACAAAGATCTTCGAATTGGAATTACTGGTAAAATAGCTCTATGGATTCATAAGTTTCTATCTTTACGATCTCTGCAGAATCGATGGAGGGGTAGTCTTTCATCGAAAAAGTCTGTTCTAAAAGGAGTCCCCCAGGGCAGTGTCCTCTCCCCCGTATTATTTACTATTTATATGCATGATCTCTTTGAAACTTTGGAAACAGTAGAATGCTCAATTTATCCCCGCAATATCTTTATTTATTGTTTTCATCAGTCCCTGGATATAAAATTGCAAAATACCTTAGAAAGATTAACTCAATGGTGCAACTATTGGAAACAGTTCCTAAGTCCTGCTAAAAGTACAATAGCAGAATTATCTAATAAGAGAATAAAAATGTTTCCTAATATTATGTTAGAAGGATTCCCTCTTACTAGGCAAACTTCCGTTAAATATCTTGGAGTATATTTTTCCCAATCAAAATCAAAATATCATAAAAATGAAAAACAAAGCTTAAAATAGTCGTCAATTTGAAAACACACAAAAAATATAAATTTCTTTCGTAAAAGATCCATTTCACCATTTCTGAATGTTAAGTTTTGCAATCGGCGATAAAACTGATGTATACCAAAAAATATTGTGATATTACAACTCGTAGATTCCATTTTAAAGTTGATTGTATAACCAGTGGAAATATTCAGCAAAATCAATTCTTAAAATTTATTTTCAAACTGATAAGACAATCATGTTGCAGTAAATAACTCGAGAAGGCTATATCACACATACAAAGAATAATTCTAATAAAGCTATACCAAATCGCTACTTAGAAATGAAGATCTAAATTGTAAGCAAAGAGGGAAAAACTCACCATTAATATCTAATAAAATAATTTTCTGAATTCTAAAAACATGTTTATTTACTTTCTCAGAAAAAACCCAAGCATTAGCGGAATCTTCACACACCTCTATCACCAGCTTCAGCACTATTAGTAATGTGAAGGGTTATACTACGTCGTTCCAGAAAAGACGCTTGTTCTATTATAAGCGTCTAGGTAGTTAAAGCGTCTGGGAAAAGGAACATACGTCTGCGGGCAGGAAGATCATAAGAGAGTAGGGATTTTTATAATAGGGGAAAAAGGGATTTGGACATAGATCCGAGCTCAACATTGAAACGGATGTGTGCAATTGGGCAGCAATAATGCTAATATTTAAATATCAATGGAAAGGAATAACATTTGACATTTCTTGATGCAACAAAACTTCCATCAGTTTTTAAAGAAGTTTAAGGAAAACACAATTTTCTAATTACATGCTTTTTGAATTATTTAGTTTTTAAATTGTATCGTTAGTTTATGAAATTTGTAATAGTTTTCAATTTTATTAATTAAAAAACATTTTTTAACCTTTCCTAAAGTTGGATTGCAGCTTAATTTTTTGGAATGATTGTTTTAATTACCATACGAAATCGGCGAGGGAAAGAAAAAAAGAGATGCATGTAAATTCATTATAAAAAAAGAGATGCATGTGAATTCATTATAAAAAAAAAAGAGTATGTATCATAATTTCATTGTTTTTATAAGGGAAAACTGTTTTAAAATAATTCAAAAGCACTTCATGAGTTATAGCTATAAGTTGTTTACTGCTTAAAAAATAAATTTCATGTTTATAATAAAAAAAATTCATATCCTTCCCCTTTTTTTTTACATTGCAATCAGATTGCATGCGAAATTTCACTTTCCTGCATTTATAATTTTTTTATAAAGGAAACTTGCTGTATGCAAGTACTTCTATATGTTGTGCACTAATGATTGTAATATAAATCCAAAACTGTCAACAATTCATTCTAATTAGTGCAAAAAAAAGTTAGAAATATTCATCTTGTTAAAAAATATGAAAGAGATAAATACTGTTGGAGAGTAGATACTGTAAGATAATATATATATATATTTCAGCAGAAAATATACTTTTCATACATACATTTTTTCAATGAGTGAGAAATTAGGATAAATTGTACATTTTACGTGTTCTTGGTTTTCTGAGAAACTTAGTAATGGTATAAAATTAGTTTTTTTAAAATATTTGTGTTTATTAAAAAAATTATTTTTAGAAGCGTTTCTTTTAAATTTTATGAGGTAAATTAATTTTCAAATGAATAAACAAATTGAAGGCAACCAATTTAAAAGACATTTTTCTTCTTCTAAATTGCTGTGAAAAGAAAATGGTGAGAACCTAAAAAACCTATTCAGGTTTAAAATGAAATTTGTAGTTTCTTTTTCAATACTAATCCTAGATATTTTTTTGAAGGTGCAACAAATTTTTCTCCATGAATATTTAATGTAAAAAGTGTGTACCAATATTAACATGTTAGCTAATTACAACTATTTAACCAAAGGATAGAAAGTATGTTCATAATATTGGTTCAAATCCCACAGTGTAATTGGCTTTACATTAAAATGAGATATTTTAAGGAAATCAAATTATCAGTGCTTGCTTGGAAAATCTGGCAACCTGAGATATCAGTATCTGAAAATACAATGCAACATTTGATTGTAAAAAAGTAAATAAAACTGAATAATTTGTATAACTTCCCCACAGCCATTTTTATAAATCAAGTCGGTAAATATAATCTATACTTTTTATTTTTTAATTAGTTATTTTACATTCAATTTTGTATTTACTTTTAAAGTTATGGTAACTTTAAAGGCTTTCATCAATAGTTCATAAAAAATATATGTGTGTGTGTTCCATTCTATTAACTACTGTTAATTGTGCAATGTAATTGTATTAATTAAAAATCCCATGTACAAAATAAATTTTTTATTTCAAACAAAACTTGAATATATATACACACATAGAATTAAAAATTCCTCATCCACAATATCAGCACAATTATATGAATACAATGTACTACAAAAATTCACTAAGAAACATTCTCTAAAAGACTAAAATTATGAATCATCTAGCCTTATAGAAAACACCAGTTAGTATTCGAATTAAACAAAATCTTTATAATAAAAAAATTATGCTACAAACTTTTTTAACATGTAAAAAATAAAAACATTTTCACATTTGACAGTTCTTTGCCAAATACTGACATATATTACACGAGTATTATTTGTGAGTATAAATGTGTCATCTTTCAGCATTCTATATTCTCTTCGTTTATATAATTTCTCTAGTAATTTTTAAAAATGTATTGCAATTAATGAAATAAAGATAAGTGTAAACGGATGGATATTGGAGCTCTTAGGTCTTTAATCTCCTGTTAAAACGAATTGCTTCAGCCTGTTACTTGCGCAAGAAATTACAAAATTAAGTTCATTTTAAAATGACATTTCCTCTTAACAAAAATTAACACATGTACATAAAAAGTGATTATTAGTAGCAACATATTAAAATAAAGATCTTTTTCCTCCCAAGCTTAACCAAGAATCATATTCAAAAATTCTGGTATAACAGAAACGAGTTCACTCAGGAAGCGAATTTTTCACACGTTTAACTGAAAGCATCAGGGTGAATATAATTCACAGCACTATATAAAAAGGTATTGTTCATTAAAATTAAAGAAGGGATTAAGACAGTCTTTCACACATGAGAGAAATAATGACCCTTGAAATGAATGCAAGGTCAAATTATAAATTAACTAATGTATTTCTGAGGAAAAAATATACATTGAGATAAGTTAGTTGGTTCTATTTTTCATTACTCTAAAAAACTGGAAATTATAAATAATTTTCTCCATCAAGATACTGCTATAAATGATGATGTAATATTTCAGATGTAGAAAAAATTTATAGTTGCACTTCTAAAA
>BMAW01109584.1:0-11893 GCA_019974015.1 Nephila pilipes | reverse complement strand
TATATGTGTGTACATATATATATATATGTGTTTGTCTGTGTGTGTGTGTTCTACAGGTAAAAAAAGCATTTTGAAGTGATAAAGAAATTGAAATATACAGAAATTGAGCAAAAACAAAAGAATGGAGAACATTCAATTCTGCATCGAAATAATTTAATATTGTGGGACATTTAATTAATCGAAACCTTAACCAAATATTATTGCAGATAATCCTACTAATACTGATATATGGAGCTTGGATTAACTGGATACAGTTCAAATGGATTTATTGTAACATTATCTGTATCAGGCTAACAGGCCTCGAGTATCTCGCCTTGCTTGAATCAATAAAGTGATCTTACGAATGTCGCTAATGCCTGTACATTCCCTATCTCCATTAGCTATTCACTACACTTCTTATATAGTAATGCAATCTTACTTAAGTCTTGTTTCTTTCACAAAGCTAGATTCTCACGTAAACATCGTAGTAAATTAGTACCACAAATTAATTTCTATTTAAAATTCTTCAGACTGCAAATGATGAAGGTGTTGAATTTTAGAAAATGAAATTTATTTTAATTCATGTATCATGTATGTATAAAAACACCTTAACATTTGTTTAAAGAAATCACTTTTCATTCCAAAATTATCTTATCTGTCTTTATTGATCTTGAACACTTTGCATTTTTATTTCTGCTTATGCCCAGACTTCCTTGAAAGCTAGACCAATGATATACTTCCTTTTATGAAAACATAAATGTAGAAATATTCTACTTTCTGTAAAATGATGTTTCGATGTTGTTGTTTTTTTTTTTTTGGTTTTCGCTAGAAATGCATTACAAAAGGATAAGAGATTTATGCGATGTTACTTAAATTGTGCAAATAATTTTTTTTTTTTGATTAACGGAGATGTATAAAATTCTAATTTATCGAAAATGGGGCAATAATACGCTACAGGTTTTAATCTCAATAAGTCCTTAACTTGATCGAAAGTAATACAGAGTGGTTAATGTTATAGTAACATCACCCATTGCTCTGGTTTTACTGAATAAATCTGAATGAAATTCAAATACATTTTTTTAGATCACGAAAACTAGTTTTATCCGTAAAAATAAGTAGGTGATATGTTTGCCGTTATAGGGCGCCGCAAACAAGGGATTTCTTAAGCTTCCAAAAGTTAAAAAAAAAACTAATTGTGTATGATACATCCATATGCGCTGTATACATATGTCTTCTTATTCTTCGATAACACGTTGAAAGTGCACCAATGTATCTCATGCAGTATTTATGATAGAATGAGAGAATTATGGTAGAGGATTCTGACTTTCAACTCCGCAACATTACTAATACGTACTTGATACATGTGATATTTGTGATATTTCCACAGCTAAAAGTCAAAGATTCAGTGATCTGGGTGGACAATTTGTCCTCTCTAGCTGTCTTGTACCGCGTAAGGCTTGCGGGATGATACGTTCACCAATGAAATTTACACGAATCACTTTTTGAATGCATCATCGTATGAGCAGCTGTTTCGAATAGCATTTACATTGTGATGACTAAACAGCTACGGCTTCTTAACCCGTTCGCTCCCAGCGTATCACAAGCACTACGCTCGAGTTGGCTTTCCTGTGTCCAGCGTATAACGGGCGATACGCTCCTTGAATGTCTTCCACAGCCTAACGTATCAATAGAGATACGCTTGATGAGAACGTTTTATTTGATTTTTTTAATGTTACTTTATGGCATTACAATACCGCGAAATCTATATAGATAGGTTATTTGGAGTGTTGACCTTGGTGATATGGGCTTGGATTTTGCTTTTGGCTACAAGAAGGGGAGTAATTGTTAAAAGCACGTGTAACGGCGCCGCTCTTTAAATGTAATGACGTGATTTAAAGGGTGCGCTTGATTTCGGTTTGCTTTTTCTTTCTTGCTTGCTACTTAGAAGTTCCAAGGAGAATTTACGGCCCTTTATGGGGGTTAGGGCTTTTGGTAGCAGATGTTCTCAGCTGTTCGTTTCATTCGGTCAGTTTTTATTTGTAGCAACAGTCATGACGAAAAGAAAGTGTTTATTTGATACTGAGATATGCGAAATAATAAATGAATGTTAAGTAATAAATGAATGAATCTGAGAGTAATGTTAGCGAAATAATCCAAATCTGTACATAGATATTAAAGTAAAAAAAAAGGAGGGGGGGGCTAAGATGTGCCCTTTGCTCAAAATCATGCGTGAAGCGTCAAAATATGTGTGTAAGAAATGTGACATCGTACCGTGCATTGATTTTTTTTTTATAAATATACCACACAGCAAAATAATATTTATCTTTTATATCTATATATTCCATATGATGGTACATCATTAAACCATGAAATTTATGTAACATATGTAAATATATTTTGTATTTTCTTAAAAGTATGATTTTTATGTAATTTTATGTATAAAACATTCAATTTTCGATAAAATCTTTTTTTCTTTAGTATATATTAAGTTTTATGCACTTTAAATAATATATGTAAATACCAAAATATTTTAATAAATAGCAGATTTTAGAGGAATTTTTTTCACGAATTAGGCTTGATATATAAAATCGTCTGGGCACAGCTTGACACTCCGCGATAAAAAGCCGCATCTCAGAGAAGCTCTTCTTTTTTCTGCCCCCGGTAGCGAAAGGGTTAAAATCTGAAAAACCTGTTCTTCCAGAACTTTTTTGTAACATACACGTGTAATTGCACATCAACCAAAAAAATTCGATGTCAATCCTTCAAAGAAATAGAGGTCCATATTAAAACTCATTGTGAATCCACATCATGCCATTACATATATTGAATGTAACATCGTAGTCTGGCAGGAGAATTTATGCAACCCCCATTGCCCATATCTCCGTATGTATGTTCATCACAATGTGTAAGTAAAAAATGAGCTACGTTTGTCCATAAGATACATAATGGCTAGTGTTCATCTACTTATATTTCGCTGGAAAACGCAAAGCAAATTCGAGACCAGCAGAATGATTAATCAGTATCAATTGTTGCACGACGTGTAACTCGCTACTTTGGAACTTTCAATGAGTAATTATTGATTTCATTACATAGCCACTGTTCTTGCTAATTTGTAAAAGATGTGTACACCCAGTGCCACTACCTACAACAATTTCAACAATTTTCGGGAGTAGTGCTTTGGAGGACCTATCACTTGGCAACATAATCTATTTAACACATTTTTGAAATTTCACACGGTGCAGTTTAGAAATGCAGTTTCTGAATACTACAAGTATTATTTTAACCATCCTGTACTTGTGTGTGCATATTGGTACCGTTTCTAAATATGTTCTACATTCTGATAGCAAAAAATGGAGAATCATTATACCTGATTAATAAGAAAAAATACTAAGAGCAATCCATTTTTTTTGTAAACAACCTCCGATAACCTAATTAAAAATCATAAAAATATTCAGTTTAAGATGCCTCCTCACCTTTCTTAGAAATTAGGAAAATAATTAAAAACCCTCTTTACGCAATGAAGAAAAAGAAGCATGATTTTGTTTTCCTTTCAAATACCGGAAATGAAGTTGTGTAACAATTAAAGTGTTGTTTTGGAGATTAATTACCCTTTCTGTCTTCTCATTATTTAATCTTTCTAATTCAGTGAAAAATAAATTAAAAAAATAATAGAGAATCTTGATTAAAAGTAGGAACCCTTTGGTAACAAACTGAGATCCCGTTTTTCCCTAACACTACTTTTACTATCTGATACCTGTGAGAAAGTCATCCCTCACCTTGTCCCGCATGAAATTTCAAACGAACAAAATAGACTCACAAGAGAACTGATTCACTTTAAAAAGGTAAAAAAAATTTTTTTTTTCACGAAATATCAAGTGAATACAACTAGAAGAAATGTGATGGTTTACTTCATGCTTCGTGCTTTTAGAATAAGGTTTGAAGAAAGAAAATTGCTTTAAAATGGTGAGAGTTTGTGACGTATTTTCATCCTTAGTTAAATCTACAAGACATCCCGATGTACGAGTATAATGAAATAGTTAATAAGTGCAAGTCTCCTATTAATGTTATGTAACTAGAAGACAATGTAGTTTATTGTTATTATTATTATATAATAATAATAATCTCTCTCCAAACGAGCATGTCTGGGATATGATTGTAAGGCGCCTGTTTCTACCAGGAAATGTTCATTTTCTAACTCGACATTTGGAGCAAATTTGGCAAGAAGTACCGCAGAAGACCATCGGGGAACTTTATCACTCTATGCCACGTCGTGTGGCAGCTTGCATCCAGGCTAGAGGTGGGGCAACACTTTATTGATCTCGTTATTTTGGAACTATGTAACTCAGAAATAAATTATTAATTTTTTTTTCTGAAATTTTAATCTTTTTCTATTCTGTATATAATTTTCCTATCCGCCAATTTTTATCACCATCGGGCAACTAATTCTTGTTGCGTCGTTTTTTTCTTGTTATAGAATGTATATATATATATATATATATATATATATATATATATATATATATATATATATACATTGCTGTGCAAAATTTAAGCAACAACGTAAATTTTAAGTAGATAGTCATAAAATTAAAGAAAAGGGTAATGATGTTCAATACAATGAAGAACACGCAATTCAGTAGAAAGGTGATGAGCATGCAAATGTCAGGAATAAATCGTCATAGTTGATGTGAGGGCAAGTAAAACGCGTTCAGTCGGCGCGCGATTGAAATAAAAGTAAGACTACAATAAAAGGAAGGACGGAGGCGCCATTGAAGACATTAGCTGCAAGTTCAAGTGAGTGCTTTCATGAAATATCTCTAGAAGATATCAACTGGACGACTTCACACGTGTAAGGATGATCGGATAGCTAGAGGAGCAGCAAAGTTTGACCAGTTTAGCTGAAGAGTTCGGAATCAACAAATGTGTCTTTTCGCGTACTTGGAAAGCCTTCCAAATTACAGGTACAGCTTTTGAAAGGTTGGCGGTGACCACGCTAGGAAAACAACTGCAGTGGAGGACTGATATGTTGTCCTGCGGGAGAAAAGACCCCTATACCAGTCAGCCGCCGCCATTGTTAAGCAACTGTGTACACCAACAGGGCGACTGTATGTTTCGTGCCTTACTGTGGCTAGGCGCCTTCACTAAGGAGACCTATTCACCCCGCCGTCCAACATGATGCATCCTTTTGAAAGCCAGCTATCGGATGCACGGAGCACAATAACTGGACATTTCATCAATGGAGTGTTGTCCTATTTTCGGCTGAGTGTCAATTCAGTGTCACAAGAGATTCTCATCTCCATTTGATTTAGAGAAAGGTCAGGAAAGGTTTACTGTAACATTACGGAAAAAGACCATTCAGTTGGTTCTGGAGTTGTCGTCTGGGGAGGCATTATACTGAACGGCCGGGTGGAGCTCCACTTTTTTGACAGGGTTCTGAAACCGGAAATCGCTATTGTAAGAAGGTGATCCTTCCCCGTGTGGGTCGGTTCCGAGGTGTTATTGGACAAGACTTCGATTTTATGGATGACAATGCACTGCCACACCAGACTGCTGATGTTTAGCAGCTTCTGGAAAGTGAAGATATCACTCGAATGAATTGGCCAGCGTTCTCCACTAATTTAAATCCCACAGAACATATGTGGGGAGCTTTCCTCCGGAGAATCCTCAACCACTGAAAAAGATGCTGATTGAAGATTGGGCACTCTTAACCTCAAGAGCTTTTGGATAATCTGGTGCTGAGTTTGGAGAGACGGTGCGAAGCAACTATTGTAGTAAGGAGAATACATATTCCAGAAGAAGGAACAACTGCATGCTGTTTTTCCTCTTAGACAGACAATCATGTGTAACGATGTTATGAGTTTTAAAAAGTCCTTTTTTGTCTACTTCAATACTATATGCATTGGATTCGTTTTGGCGCAATTATATTTTCGCCGTCGCTTAAGTACAAAATATTGACTCATATTTCTGAATTTTATGTCTCTCATACGATTTATCAGGGAGTTATGACAAGAAAAACACCTGTTACATAAGTTTTGCGCACTAGTGCATATATATAGCTGTTAACACAGAATATGCAAGAATCATCTCTTTCCCTCTCAAATAATTATTCGTAACTCAGTGATTAGCTTAAATTCTAATCATAAAGTCTTAAATTAAGGATCACTCAATCAAATTTAAGCAATTGTGCTCTTTCACGCATTATGCTCCATTGCAGCAGATTCTATTCTTATTATTTTGATATGCATTAACCATCAACGAAACGATTAATTACAGCAATTAACTTATATTTATATATCTATCAACTTGTCGTTATCATCTATCTTTACTTTCCCTCCTTTCAAATCTATTTCTCTTACATTTCACTCCATCCTTAATTCAATTCATTAAACTTCTATCTTCAACTAATTACCTAAAAATTCTGATTTTTAGATTTTTGATACTCTTTCCTGAAAATCTTGTCTACCCGTAGTCCTGGTATCTTACACGTCCCGAAATGGGGTTTATTCATATACGTTGAACGTAATTTTCTTCTAGTAATCGTTATCAAATTTTAAGAATGGTTTATTAATTATATAAAATTAAATGAACATTAAATAACTAATGATATTCAAAATTTTATAAAACTTAATTTTTCAAATTATTGTTATGTTCGGTGTGTAATGTGTTGGTAATAGCGCTCGTGCTGCATCTAAGTGTGACGTTATTAAACAATTGGTCTAAAGTAGTAAATTAAGAAAAGAGAAACTGCGATAGCCTCTTTCTTCAGTATTGATCTCTACAACAATCTCAATGTCTAATTAAATAGAACAAAAATTTCAAAATTCCAATCGAAAATATGTAAGAGAATCACACTTTAGTTTCAATCAAACAAGTTGTAAAATCATTCTCTCTCTTATCGCTCTTAAATCAGTTAATCCTATTTTGTGTTCACATATTTAAAACTCAGGTTGGCTAATCACTCATTCCCATTAAAACATTTCTCAATTAGACCTGATTTGACTCATATTATTCTAATAAGACGTAACATCCAGCTTCTTTTAATTTCCACTATCAATTACGATGATTCACTCCAATCTACATCTATCTGTTTGCCGTTATTTTCTCTCTTCCTTTTGTTTCCTTTCAATTTTATTTCACTCATGCGTATCACTATTTTTAATTAAATTCCCTACACTTCTTTTATTTTCATTTAAAGTACCTATTCATGTTTCATTTGGTTGAGAAGTTGTTGAAATTGTAGGTAATTCAAATTACGAAATGTCCCCGACGTTACTAAAGAGAAAATCACAAATAGCCAACATCGCAACTTTAAAACTGTAGTACGTGTCAACTTAAAGATAAAAGTTTATACTTTAATGAGGAGCACATAACAGGTTTAAAGAAGTAAAAAAAACCTGGCTATTATCAAAAAATCTTTCAAAGGCAAGCCTGATCTAGAAAGGTTCTTAAGAAACCTTTTTTTTTCGGTCTCATTGTTTGTAGACATTAAGCCTCCATGCCATATTTTAAGTATATAAACCTATTATTATTGTATTATAAAATTCTTTTTAATGCAGTACATAATCAAGCTACAATAAGACAGGAACTTAAGCAAAATAATGAAATAACAAGTTAAGTCGAATTAATCAAAGTTGAGTAAGAAATTTATTTGAACAGAAAAATATTCCACAAGAACATAAAGAAAATATGTGCTGTGTTATTGAGTTCATTAAATTAAGTATTAAAATAATACTTTTTTTTAAAAGAAAAATTGAAATATTAGTAGGTTTGGTTTTATCAACGTCACACAAGAAGCAACACGAGGGATATTAGTGACGGAATTCTTAATTTTATGTCTCAATCAAATGACCAGAACGACACTAGAGATGGTACCTACTTCTTCTTCAGGATAACTTTGAGCCTCGACAGATTTAAAGTGCATCAACTTCCACTACATGTTGGGTTTTTAGCGACAACATATTGAACGAAGACAAGCAGTTATTTTACAGAAAAGAATGGTTAAATTTCATGTAGAATAAATTCTACTTCTTTCGCTTTTAAGCGAAAAATTAGACTACTTCGTTGAGTTTATTAAATGATTCATCTTAGCAACCAGTGTAATCGACAGTTTCTTAAAATGCAGCCTCCTTTCAAAAAGTGACTTCTTTCAAATTAGGGAGGACATAATTTATGCAAATATTTCTTAATGAGAGTTATGTTATGGAGAACAGTTATTTTTGAAGTTAACCTAATTTATTAAATTCTGAGGGAAAAATCTGCGTGAAAAAATATATTTCTATGTATTGGAAAAATATTTATCTAGCATTGTCTTTAGAATAGTACGAGTTTTCGTAAAAAAATATCTTGCTACTTCTATTATTCTAAGTAATATTCCTCCGTATTTAAAGAATTGTTCTAGTTACATTAAGTATTTATTATATTAAAATAATTGTTCCATTTTAAAAGACAATATCTTTTCATTCTCTGTCACGATTTTCAGATCGTAAAATTCATTAAATACGATATAACTGCATACATATAATACATTAAATTCGAAACAAATGTATAATCTATTATACACCATATAACTGCAAAGATCTCTCTCTCTCTCTCTCTCTCTCTCTCTCTCTCTCTCTCTATCTATCTATCTATCTATCTATCTATCTATCTATATTCATTCCATTCATCTATCTATCTATCTATCTATTTATCTATCTATCTATCTATCTATCTATTTATCTATCTATCTATCTATCTATCTATCTATCTATCTATCTATCTATCTATCTATCTATCTATCTATCTATCTATCTATCTATCTATCTATCTATCTATCTATCTATCTATCGATCGATCCATCCATCCATCCATCCATCCATCTATATATATGTACTCGTATAACGCGTATAATGTCATGGGCCGCATTAATGAATTATCTGGAACAATTAATGAATTCTGGGAGCGTATTTTGAGAGAGAAGCATTGCCTTTTTCATGTGTGGCTGCTCTTAATTATTAAGGCTTATTTGGCATTGATGAATCCGAAATCCAACACTCTAAAGTCAAAGCTGTTGAGAGATTCCCAATGAAATTATATACTCCATTCACAATTGGATAGATAAAACTTTAGGTCAAGCACAGTAGCATGGTGATCATGGTCACGAACCCACAACTGGCATAGTTTTCGTCGGTAACTTGGGGTTCGAGCCTGGTGTCCACAAAAGACCTCCGTTTAAATAGGGCTGAAGCATGTTATATATGTCGAGACTCAAAGTCATCCCTTTGTAGTGTTGGGAAAAATGGAGCGGGTGGTGGCAGGTCAAGTGTCATCCTCGTCGCTTGATCGAGGTTCAGAAATGGGAGGTCCGTCACAAATACCTCTCGTGTTGCTTCTCAGTGCGATGATAATAAAAAAAGATTCAAGCAATCAACCAAAAACTCTTTAGATCCCCTGTTGCTAGTTTAGTTTGTAGTCTGAGACGATACTATATGGCTTTTAACATAAACCACTTTAATACCATGCTTAGTTCGTTCATTTTTAAAGTTTTTTAATAATTTCTTCAGAACAACATTTCTCTCTTTAGGCCAGAATTCGCATTTCTTCCCAATAGCTCTATAAGAAGAATGAAAATAAATCGACATATTGCCGCAATATCAAAATTTTATTTAATAGGCGTAGAAAATAACACATTCAAAACCGAAGGTAAGATAATAAATTTTCTATTTTCTTTATCCGATAAACTATACAAATCGAATAATCCTTCCATATAAAGGAGATAGAATTTAATGCCCAAAACGTTCTTAATAAGGATCAGACGATTATTTAAAGGATTTAACGGAACTATTTAAGCCATATTATGTACATTTTCATTGGGATTAAATCACCACATATCTATATTTCATAAATGAGTGAAAATGCATCATTATGATAATGTTTCTAAATTTTGAAAAAGTGTTCTGATATTCATATGACCCAATATAATTCTTTTGAGCCGTATATAATCATTTTAATATCATAACATTTACTAAAACGATTACGTTCTCTTTATAGTGAAAGAGTTAAATCAAATTGCACTGATAAATATATTAATGAAATATAACAAATGTATACAATGATATTTGAATTAAATGTTAAATATTTTAACTATGAAGAATTTAAGATATATGTAAGTATTATTCTTCTACTTCGTCTGCTTTAAGTTAATAATTTTTTTTTATATTGGAAAAATTGAAACTGTATTTGATAATAAAATCCAACTCTAAAATCCTTTAAATTACTAAAAATTATGTATATATAAGTATATATATATATATATATATATATATATACATGATCTCAATTTTATGATTGAACTTATCAGATTTCTCTTAAGTATTTTTACGCGAACGTAAAATTATATGATTAAATAAGATGTAAAAAAAAAATTGAAAAGTAGGATTGATATATGTTAGAAATAAGAAGTTGATTCTTATATTATTTTATAATGTTTAAAAAAGTTATTTACATGTGAATTAAGAAGTTATAATAATTATGTTATCAAGTATGAAGAAAAAGAGTTTTCGTTTTTATATCATTTTACTAAAAATTACATTTTAATGGAATAATTATAAATAAGTGCAGTAATATTTTGCCTTATGTCACTTTAAGAACAATAATATTAGTTATGAAAAAGTTATATTTTAAGATACCTTTCATTTAAAAATTTAATTTTTATATTACTTTATCTCTCTAGAGTTATTTTCAAAGTTCAATGAAATTACTTTTGTTTGAATTTTGTAAAATTTTTTTAAATATTTGAAGACAGCATCTTCTGCTCTAGGAATATAAGTGTATTGGCTTATGTCTACCGCCATTTTATTTATTTCTTTTATAGAAGGGAAATTAAAGGAAAAAATATTTAATTCACCTTGTAATGAAAAATAAGGTCAAAATTATTTTTTTTCTATAAATTTTCTTAGGTAATCCAATTGGACCTATCCACTAATTAAAACTTGATTAAGCAATTATTCTCTCTGTAAATTGTATAGAGTACATATATTTTTTTTAAAAAAAACATTGCTTGTTTTGGGAGAAAAAAAAAATATAATGGCATAGATTTTAATACAAATGTTTGGTTTATTAAGCATCCTAAAATAGTTTTACACGTAGTATTAAAAAACTTAATTTCTTTTACATGATTACTGATATTTGCAATGCATTATTTTATTTTAATACAAATATTACAGATCAATTCAAAGATTGAAGTTTTAATACGTTTCAAACATTTAATTTTGAGTTTTGAGATGTAATCTTATAATAAGCTTATTTCGCCGTTTGGGTTAGAGCACATCATTAGCAAATTACTATGAGATTCTACTCCATGCTAACCTATTTCTCAAAAGTTTCAGCAGATATTTGCTGAGCAGAACATTTCTTGTAAAATCACGATCTGAGATTATGGCGTATAATCTCATTAACTCCGCGCAAAGGCAAGTCGTAGAAGAACACTATGCTTCAGTAATGTTCCGATATATTCACAACAATGATAAGTTATAAGCATTTGGCGTGTTGCCATAATGTAAAGTCTCTGAAATGTTTGGCGTGATTTTGATCAAAGGCGGTAGATCAGAATATAATACGATGAGACAAACAGATAATGTATTTAGGTTTGCTTACGGTTGATAGTAATGCCAAAATGATATTGTTCTTTATTCAAAGATAATTTCAAAATGCCAATTTTGAATATAAAAAGGCAATGCGCAGGGCGTACGGGCCTGGCGGCGGGCGGCAGGCAGGCAGGCAGGCGGCGGCGCGGCAGGCAGCCAGCGTCGCCGGTATGTTTGACCAGCGGTATTTTGTATGGCCGTTCCGGCGCTGTACGGCAACGGTAACGCGTATGAGCGGCCGTACGCCTTTTCGCGTACCGCGCTGAAAAAAAAAAAAAAAAAAAAAAAAA